>JAPEVG010000395.1:0-31868 GCA_029747595.1 Trametes cubensis
GATCTTCGAGCGGCTCGAGCTGTGGGAGGAGGTCGTCAAGTGCTGGCAGGCGATGGAGCGGGCGGACANAAGCGGTCGCCATCGTCCGCGACCTGCTCGAGGGCAGGAAGGCCGAGGCGGACACGGTCATCACCCGCGGCAAGGCCCTCTCTGCGTCCCGCAAGCAGGTCCTCGACGCAGCGCGGGAGGCGAAGCTCTGGTGTCTCCTGGGCGATCTGGAGCCCGAGCACGCGCTGGAGCACTACACCCGTGCCTGGGAGATCTCAAAGGAGTCTTCTGGGCGGGCGATGCGGTCCCTGGGCGGGTACTACTTCGCTCGGGGTAACTACCCGGACGCTATAACCTGYCTGCGGCGGGCCGTGGCGATTAATCCCCTCCTCAGCCGGTCGTGGTTCGTGCTCGGATGCGCGTGCGTGCGGGTGGAAGACTGGGAGGGCGCACGGGACGCGTTTGTCCGCTGCGTGACGATCGACGACGAGGACGCCGAGAGCTGGAACAACCTCGCAAGCGTATACCTCCGGATGGGCGAGGCAGGAAAAATGGTGACCTCAGAGGATGACGATGGCGACGAGGTGAGAGTTTAATCCCATGTGCCCTTCGCGGGGCGTATGTCCGCGGAGCCCCGAGCGCCGCCACTCACCGCAGAGTTTCTCGTCTTCTCAGACAGGGAACGCCGCCCACGAAGCTCAGACGAAGGCCGGCGCGGCRGAGGACGCGGGGAAACGTGTGCCATTCTCGAACAAGCTCCTCGCCTTCCGTGCGCTGAAGCAGGGCCTCAAGTACAGCTATGACAACTGGCGCATGTGGGCCAACTACATGATCGTCGCTGTCGATATCGGCGAGTTCTCCGAGGCGTGCCGGGCGCTCGCCCGCGTCGTCGAGGAGCGGGCCGCCAAGGACGGTGCAGCATGCGTCGACGAGGACGTGCTCGACAAGCTCGTCGACGCCGTTACCCGCGGCTCGGGCGAAGCCAGCACCGAAAGCAACGCTGCAGAAGCGTCAGCGAGTACTTCCGGAACGGCGACGGCAACCGGGCTCGAACGGCGGGTGGCGGACCTGTTCGAGCGCACGATCCTCCCGCGCGTGTCCTCGCCGCGGATTTTCCGGGCGCGTGCACGGCTGCTGACGGCGCAAGGGCGGTACGAGGACGCGCTGAACGCGCACCTGGACGCCTACCGGGCGGGCCCCGCGGGCACGATCGAGAAGGGCGAGACCGACGGGGACAAGTGGCGGGCGGCGGTGGGCGAGGTCGAGGAGATCGTCGACGTGCTGCGCAACTTTGGGCCGCGGGTCGCGGGCTTCAACTGGAAGCTGCAGGCGCGGAGCATCGTGCGGACGTTCATGGGCCGCACGCGGGACTTTGAAGACGAGCCCGAGTGGGCGCGGCTGACGGCGCTGCAGGAGGAGATCAGGAGGGAGGAGGACTAGGCCCTGGGCCTTTCTTACCCCCCCGGCCCCTCGTGTGGGACCCGAGGTGCGTGTGCGAACCTGGCATAGTCCGGCGTTTGCTCTTCTGGCGTTCTGGCGTTCATGACGGCTGAAATGCAGGTTCGGCAGGACGTGGCCCCGGTCGTGGGGTGGTAGAGTTTGTGATGTGGTCGGGAAGGCGTGCTCGAAGTCAATGTCGAGAAACGATCACTCGTGGATGAGACTTGCCGAAAGCGTCTCTGGGCGGGCGAGGTTGAGGTAATCGCGCAAGGGCAGGAGGTCATCAAAGCCGGAGATGGGACCGTCATCTCCCAGAAATGAATACGGGCCAATCATGTACGTTATAAGCGTGGACATAAAGTGGCTGCGCGGACGCAAGCAATGAAAAATACAGACCGAACGGACGTGAAGAGCGAAGGATGCGAAAAGGCGAAGAGCGCAGAAAACTACCGGTGACTGTGTCCATTTCACTGCCAATTCGACACCTGCGCAATGCGGTTTAGGGTCAACGTGGTCACGATCTCGGTGATTATTGGTAGCGCTGCGTGCTTGATAGTTAGCTTGGCGGCAAACGGGTCCGCTAGCTGGCTGGTCTCCCAGAGGGCGATAACGTTGCCCTTGCTATCCACGCACTGCGGGAGGGGATGTCGCATGAGCTCGGGACGCTGGGAGCTGCCTTGCGGCCCGGCGGAAGGCGCAGGTGAGACCTTACCTCGAGCCGCTGGGGGGCCACTCTCCATTTGTATTCCTTGCCGTTTTGGGCCCAGAAATACCGCGATCTGACGGCAGAAGAGAAGAAGTCAAGTCGGCGAACGGACGGAGGAAGCCGAGGGCAACATAGCGGAGGCCTACGTGCTGCTCTCCTTCTTCTTGTGCCGTGCCTGTGCCATTGTATGGTACGTGCTATTGCCGTAGATGAGATGACCGGGTGTGCGGTTGGGGCCGAAATATAGGTAGGAATTGCTGGGACCCATGATATCTGGGTGCTGCTGGGCCCATGGAGCCTCCCGAGCAATCTTCATGATGAGGTTGGGGTTCTCATCGACCTAGACGAATAATCAAGGGTTAAGCGGGAGCATATAAGCGGGACGGATAAGGCCGAGTATTGACCATAGTGCTATATTAGGGCGGCGAGATATGAGCGAACGGGATAAGTGAGGCGGAGACGTTATATGCCGGAGAACGAGCCGGTACGCACACGGTGAAAGCAAGGCGGCTCTCGAGATCCTCAAAGCGGGCATTCCAAGGATCAGCGGAGAACTGGAGGAGGGAGTAGGTGGAGGAGGCCATGGACGGAGGGGGGATGATGGGAGAGGCTGAGAGAGGATAAGGAAGTGGCGAAGGGGACGGAGGACATGATTGCACGGCGGGGGGGACAAACAAGGGATTTAACGGGAATGGGGAGGGGAGGTACGGGAGATCTAACGCTGTACGCTGTTGGCTGTTAGCGGATGGGGGCCCTTCCGACTCCGTTACGGTTGCCGTGACCGGTCGGCAGGAGGGCGAGGAGGGATGATACTCTGCCAAAGCACAGTCACGCACACGCACTCACTTCTCAACACACTCTGGCTGACGACTCTGGGAGAGCCATGGCCAGTGGAGGCAGTGGCCCAGGGTCGCCCACGTGCTCCCCACGAGGTTGGCCACGCGGCAGAAGCTGCATCGATCGGAAGCCGATGCGTCGAACCCTTCCATCCTTCTTGAAACGCCTCCGCCGCCGCCGTAAGCTCTCCCGCCTTTGGTCAATCGCCTTCCTCAACGGAAGCCATTCCATCTCCTCATCCTCTCCCTGTCCCCAGTCTCACTCCCGCAGCTCGGTGGGACCATCAGATAGTCGCGAACCACTCTCCACGCGTCCGATGACGAACCCTCTCCCAACGATCACGCTCCCTCTCTCGTACCTCGAAAACGTGTTCCGGCATCCATGACGACTATTCCAACTATAACTTACTTACACATCCCGTATCTACCTCCCAATCCCTTCCTAGATCTGATCTCGGCCTTCATTATGTGAGGCGCAAGCCGCCACCAACTCTGCCTCCACCGCGATCGGTTCTAACAGCTCTCTTGCCGCGAGCTCTCCTGACCATGCCGCTCAGCACCCTATCCTCATCGCCCCCGTGCACATGTCCATCCGGAAAATCGGCACACTCACCTAGCGAAGTCGTACCGGCTGTCGCGAGGCAAAATAGGGCCCGAAAGAAGAAGATGGGCCACCGCGCCGCCCATCCTGCGCCATGATGATTCAATCGTATACTGCCAACGTCGATGTTCCATTGATATCTGACTGATAACTCCATCACATGCTGCTGCGAACGTACCATGCACGATGCCTGTCCAGAATGTTTCATCGCCTCCAACAGATCTTTCCCAGTGCATAACAGAACGGCCTCCACGTACCATAGAACAGGGTCCACACCAGCACGAACGAAAAGATGTTCTCTTGTCCCGGGTTCACCAGTTCCCACCACCCTCCAGGTACGTACTTCGCAGGCCGACTCCTGCACTTGAGGTAGAGACAAGCCGCCGTGAAGAGTGTTGAGAGAATGAACAGTGCAAATCCGAGCGTGTTCTCCAAGCCCAGAACGCCCGCGACGGCACCAGCAAAGCAGGAAGACAGGAACTTGACAGTGTATAGCCGCGAATTGTTGTACTGTACGTTGGGAGGGAAGAGCAGCTGAGCGGCGGCTTCTGCACTAGGCGTGGTGGTAGACATGGCCGCCGATGTGGTCGTCGTCGTTGTTCAAGGTGTGGAGGTGGCCGCGGAGAGCGCTGCGTCTCCAGACGCGGGGCAGGCACGCTGGACCACGTTACGGAGTGTAACGTAGATTAGATGGTCACAGTCACGCGATGGCCTGCAGATCGCGTGCCGAGTGCTTTCCTCTGCGCTCCGGCTCTGCTCAGACTCCTCCAGAGTCACTCCCTCCTTCTCCCCTCCTCGACCTCGACACCGGGCTCGTCGTCGAGCCCCCTTACATCCCAATGTCGCCGGGAAGACAGTACAAAGTTGGCGTCCTCGGTGCGACGGGCACCGTCGGCCAGCGGTTCATCGCTCTCCTCGCCGAGCATCCTTTCTTCGTGATCCATGCGCTCGGCGCATCTGCAAGATCTGCGGGCAAGCCGTACAACAAGGCGGTCAACTGGAAGCAGACACAGCCCATCCCCAGTGCGGTCCGCGAGATGATCGTCCAGGAGTGCAAGCCGGAGCATTTCCAGGAGTGCGCGGTGGTTTTCTCCGGCCTTGACGCCGATGTGGCGGGCGATATTGGTATGTGCCCTTCCCGATAGCGACGCCAGATGGTGTGCTGACCGTGCTCGGCAGAGCAAAGCTTTAGGCTCGCAGAGCTTGCCGTCTTCTCCAACGCGAAGAACTACAGACGAGATCCCCATGTCCCCCTCATCGTGCCCCTCGTGAACACCTCCCACTACTCCATGATCCCCCAGCAACGGGCCCTGCACCAGCCACCGCTCAAGAAGGGCTTCATCGTTACGAACGCGAACTGTTCGACCACCGCCGTCGTCGTGCCGCTCGCCGCCCTCGAGCGAGCCTTCGGGCCGATCGAGTCGTGTATCATCACGACCATGCAGGCGATCTCCGGCGCAGGCTACCCCGGGGTGCCGTCGCTGGACATCGTGGACAACATCGTGCCGTACATCTCCGGGGAGGAGGAGAAGATCGAGTGGGAGACGCTCAAGATCCTCGGCGGGCTCGCGCAGGGCGACGACGGCCTGAAGGCGTTCGACATGCACGCCAAGCAGCCGCTCCGCGTCTCCGCGTCGTGCAACCGCGTGCCCGTCATCGAGGGCCACACCGAGTGCGTCTCCGTCCGCTTCGCCCGCCGCCCGCCGCCGAGCCCGCAGCAGGTCCGCGAGGCGCTCCAGGCGTACACGTCCGAGGCGTACACGATCGGCTGCCCGTCCGCCCCGCGCCACACGGTGTTCGTGCACGAGGAGGCGGACCGGCCGCAGCCGCGGCTCGACAGGGACTACCAGTCCGGGGCGGGCGTGTGCGTGGGCCGGGTGCGGCAGTGCCGGGTGCTGGACATCAAGTTCGTCGTGCTCGCGAACAACGTCGCGATCGGCGCGGCGACGAGCAGCATCATCAACGCCGAGTACGCCGTCCTAAAAGGGATCGTCGGCGGGCAGGCATAATAGTGCCGGGGCGCTGCCGGGGACGGCGGGCTGGGCTGGTTTTCTCTCTCTCAACGCACGGACGAGCAGACGGACGGGCGTGGCTGGAGAGGATGGGATTACATGTACGAGTTAATGGGCGGAAAAGAAGAAACACGACTAGCTGTAGAATGTACGCACCGCTTGCTTCCCATCGCTGAGCGATCGTGCCCCCGCCGAGCAGGCACCAGGTGCTGCATGCACATAAGTACGCCGGCCCGAAGAGCAGCGCGAACAGCTGCAGAAGAGAGCGCCATCATGCGCTGACAGGTACACTGTACACCGCACCTGCCAGGATGTATGTACATTGTGTGGACGCGTGGTGGGTGGACCCACAAGGCGCAAATGGATGAGGAAGGATAAATGAAATCCGCTGTATGTGCGTGCGCGTGTGTGCGCGGCGGACCACGGCGGGACAGATTGAGAACGCAATTTATCTCACCTCAATCTCGTCGCGTAGGCGGACGCGCGCGCGCTCGACGCCGGGCCCGAGTCGCCCGCCCGCTCCCATGGGCGGCTCGCGATTGGCGCACTCGCCTTTGCATGTGTTGCATGTGGTCATCCCGCCGGCAACCAAGCCTCTCGCCGTCGCGTCTTTCTGGTCCCATCCTNCCTCGGACCATCATCATCACATCTTGCAAACTCTGCTACATAACATAACACACGCTCGGCTATACCGCTTTCTCCGTTCGTTCTGTGTCGCAACTACTACTAGAGTCTGCTGAGTCTCGAGCTTCACCATACATATGGCTGCCACTGCTGCTGCTGCTGCTTCCGCATCGACGTCCGCGAGCCCCGACGCTGCAGAACAAGACGCGCTCAAGGCGCTCACCTTCCAGCGATTACATCCCAAGACATACCTCGAGCGGTTCCTCGCAGAGGACGTCCGGCCGGACGGGCGCGACTTTGACGAATGGCGGGACATCTCGCTCATCGTAGGTTCGTGCGCTTTTCTTCTGTACGCGTATATCAGGACGAGAATTGTCTGGATGGAATGTTGATTGCGGGTGCATGGAATGCACAGGCTCGATATCGACCGCGGATGGCTCTGCGCTCGTCCGGCTAGGGTCAACGACGGTGGTGTGTGGGGTCAAGGCAGAGATCGCAGAGCCAGAGCTGGATCGTCCTAACGAGGGCTTCCTCGGTACGTTCTCTACACACCCGTTTTCGCGAGAGGCGAAGACCGATCGCGCACCGGTGTCTCGTTGCAGTACCAAACCTCGACCTGCCTGCTATATGCTCGCCAAAATTCAAGCCTGGGCCGCCGACGGATGAGGCGCAGGTGCTCTCGGACAGGCTGAACGAGGTCCTCGTCTCGTACGTCCTTCGCATTCAATTTTTGCGGCGCGTGAGCAGAGGTCAAGACGTCGAGATGCTTGCAGGTCAGGCGTCGTGCCCACAACTTCGCTATGTATCGAACCGGGCAAGGCCGTCTGGGTCCTGTATGTCGATGCGACGTGTATAAACTACGACGGGAATGCGTTCGACGCGACGCTCTTGGCGATGGTCGCTGCCCTCAAAAACAGTGAGTATATGCTCCGCGCGCGCTCCACTCCAACGTCGATGGTCTGATTCCGGAGTCGCAGCGAGACTGCCCAAGGCAACGTATAACGAAGAGACGAAGCGCACGGTGTGCTCAAGAAAAGAGATGCGGCCATTATCAATAGGTCGTTTTCCAACCTCGTTCTCGTTCGGCATCTTCGACGGGTACGTACTCGCGATCGATCTACAAGGGTCGGCTTTTCAACTTACTATGGCGCGATGCGCTAGGACACATACGCTCGCGGACCCTACTTCGTTCGAGGAGCCGCTCCTAGATACGACTATCTCGGTCGTAGTAGACGAAAAGGGCGGATTGGTTTCCGTGATGCAACTCGGGCTGGGAGTGCTTGGCGGTGCAGACGACGTCCTCAACAAGTGCATCGAGGCGGCGAAAGAGTGCTGGCGGACATCCAGGAAAGACGTCTATGTGACATCGTGATGGATTGGACCACATATGTTTGTGGACGCGACATTTGGGTGCGTCCGTCCTGTGCACTGCCGACTTCGCTAGATCACTTATTGTATGCCGTCCTCTCAGAACTGCAACGCCAGGACAGACTCAGCGCATTTGCCACGGCACCATTTGCGAGCAGTGACTGTAAGCTGTACACCATATTGTACTACATAGGATATGCTCTGCAGCAATGCAGCGCCAGCCCGTTCATACTGAGCCCTGTTGCCAACATTTCCGACTCAAGTGACAGATGGAACGACCTGGTGAGATGTTGCTGCCTATGCCAAATGAAGTGTGCTGATTCAACCATGCGATCCTGCGTACGCCCGCGAAGAACAAACGGTGCATATAACATGCATACAAGTACATGGGAACGTGGTATATGTCCGAACAAATCGTACACGATACGGTATCCTCAGACCTTGTTCAGCTTGAGCTCGTGCTGCCCAACAGCAATGATCTCGCGGTTGACCCCGTGATCCTTCAGCTGAGCGTTCCACCTCTTGACTCGCTCGGCCATCGTGGTGTCCTCCGCAGACAGCTCTGGCAAGTCCCAGTACTTCTCGCCTCCGTTCGCAGCGGGGATCGAGTAACAAGTCATCATGTTGCCCGGCCGACTTGTGCGGGCGTAATTCGCGCTGCAACCAAGGTCAGGCCATTGAAAGGACGTGCATATAGAGGGACTCGTAATGCGTACATGTCAGCCAACATGTGCTCGCTCTTGTTCGCAGGGCACACGTACGCCTGGGTCGTCATCGTCCTGTGCCGCCCTTTGGCGTCGCTCACGATGAGGTGGATATGGCCTGCCCGCCTGCCGAGCATTGGGGCACCGTAGTNCCCCCGGGCGGATGCTGAGGACCTCCGCGCGACCGTTTGCGTCCGTTGTGACTTTGCCGCGCAGAGTCCAGGTCGCGAAATAGTAGTTGCCCTCGGAATCTGCTTGCCACCAGTCCAGAGTTGCGTTCGGAACGGGTTCGCCTTTCTCGTCCTTGACGTCGATCACGAACAGGAAAGGGCCATACTCTGAAGTGGACGTGACAAGAGATCGCACAGTGAGTGTTTTCCTTACTTCGAAGAGGGGTCACACTGACTGTTCATGTACTCTGCAGACGCCAACACCGCTTTTCCGTCGTCGATCTGACGCTTCGGTGAGCCCAGAATATAGAATGGGCCTACATCGCGGACAAGACCAACAGTGATTCTGTCAGACGACCACCAGAAGTGTCCGGAGAGACAGTGCAATGGAACACGTACCTTCGACGTCGTCTTTTTCGTTCGTGCCTCGGAAGCCCAACTTCCAAGTAAGAGGGTTGTCCACGACGGTCATGATCAGCGCCGACCGCGCGAAGCTGACCAGCCGTGTTAAGATGCCGACGCCGACGTGCGGAGCCCAGTCTGCGACCGTTGCGACTTGCGGCATGGTTCCTTGCGCTGGGATGTGTGCGGTAAGAAAGAGAAGCTCGTGTCGGTGAGAGCGTGAACAAACGCTATAGGGGCGATGGGAATGCTCGGCCTGTGTTATATACCCCTGCGCCGCTTGTCTTCCCGAACTCTAAGTCCCGTGGCAATGGATGCGAACAACCGCTGACGCGCATGGTTCGTAGACACGCTTTCATGGGAACACGACATTGTCGAAGTCGTGATCAACTGTCATCGTTAGCATGCGCGCCAAATCCTCGCAACGAGAGCCGGCACTGCAGTGGGTCATTCACCACGATACGAATGTCCGGAGTGAACATACACGAAATCCCTGTGCTGATGCGCCGGCCACGTTCACTGGGCTCAGTGTCAATGTTACAGCACACCGACGCCTGACACCGCGCTGCAACAGTATCTGGCGTAACTTGCATCACGATGGCCAGCTCCTCGCTCAGCATCATCTCACGGCTGCGGTGGTTTAGTCAAAGGCGCTGAGGCGCGACTGAATAGGCTTAATCAGGCTTGCTGTAAGTCTCTCCTTGAATGTTACGTTCGTACGGTTGTCGGGCGTCGGCAAAGACACTACTAGTAATGTTGGCTTGGCCAATGAAGGAGTTGATTACTTAGACGCGAACTCGACGCCACCATACCTTGACGCCGAATTGTACGTTCACGGGCCATCCACTTGAAGTCAGCGCCTATGTTGTGTACTCCAGCTCCTCCCTTGCCCTAATCATGTGTTCATGGAAATCGTCCTGGATTGTCGCCAGGCGACCTTGAGCCTCTTGTCGTCTCTGCAGATACCGTTCAAGCGCGCCACATACCAACTCTCAGGCCGTGGGCCTCATGATGCGCGGATCGCCCATATCTTGTCCCATCTGGTGAGCGTCCATCATCCTTATTCAAGATTCACACTGATACTACTACCACCGAGTCGCCCAGCTCAGCTTTTCGATTGCTCACCCCACTGGTCCTTACTCTGCTTCGCTGGGGACTGACCATCTATCGTGGCTGTGGATACAAACAGCAAGTCTGAATCTCCTCAGCTTCACCCCCGCAATCAATCGCTTCGCTGTACACACGATCTTCACAGCATCACTGAATCAATCATCCCTACACTCCGCACCCATTCGCACTCTGTCCGGTAGGGAACACTGGTCACACTACAAGCCTACTGAACATTGGTATCTCTCGCTTCATCTTTCTCTTCGCGAAGCCATCGGACTCACCTTCTTCCAGTTACAATCTCCGCGCTGAACACTTGGCATGCTGTCCAAATTCAGCTTCTTCACCAAGTACCCTACTGCGGTGATCCTCGTGGAGCATCCAAAGAGCAGTCAATTTATCCACGTCGTGCCGGAGAGTGGCACCGTAGAGGGCGCACATATCACTCCAAGAATCACTCCATTCCGAGTTATGCACGGCCGAGAGGTATCTCGCGAAGCCGTCGGCTCCTTCACCTATCCGGAGAAGGATTTCAGCATCAGTCGAATTTTCGGTGACGCTGCTTCCAAAAGGGCGACGGAGCTCTGGAACGCTAACATGTCCTCCGGGGATGCCGTTGGAGACTTGCGGGATAGAGTTGCGTTGTTGGTGCAGAACGTCCTGCTGCCAGCGGCTCAGGATGCGCTTAAGGACTTGGAAGGGAAAGCGCAGGCTACCACGAACATGGTGGAAGCCTCCGTCTTCATTGTTCGCATGACGCGCTCTAAGCCCGAGGGGTTTTATGCGAGGGGTTATCCTGTCAAGAGCATCGGTTTTTGACCGTTATTCAAGTTCACTAGCCACCTTTTCTCCCTCTGATTAGTATGCATCGTGATCGCCCACCCTAGCTGATTTGTCCTGTAGACTGTTACAAGGCGCTTGTATGATCGCTTTCCATGTATTCAGAATACGTAGTGGAAGAAATATATGTACTATGACAGCGCACCGCTTGATGCGCTTTCGGACCTACCTCTAGTTGTTCCTGCCATCGGGCCTCAATCATCCGAGTCCCACGCAGAAATCTCGGTGGCCATGAGTGAGCTCATGCTCCGTAAGATGCATCTTTTTACAAGAAAAAGCCTGACGGACGAATAGAGGATTGTATACATTCTCATCGTTACATCGAAAACCGGCGCGAGAACAAGAACCATATGAGTACGCTAGCAGCAACACTTCCGCCGAGAACCTTTGCGCGGTCTTCACCGCGCGTCCAGCCTCGCATCCCTTCGTCGTGCCTTCTCCTCCTCTCGCTTCTACTCAGCAGTCGGGGATCCAGTCTCGGAATCACAAGCATTGAGAGTAGTAGTCTGCAGGAGTGGACAATCGTATCAGCGCTCAGTGGAATTGGTTGGGAGCAACGGCGAAGACGCGTACCGTTTTGTGCCTGGCAGGTGAACGGGGTCTCGCACGCGGTGGGACCGGTGTAGCCGGAACCTCCGCACTGGCCGTAGTGAGCGACAGTGGGGCCGGAAGGAGCAGTGGGCGTAGAGCTCNGGGGCGGAGGGCGTAGAGCTGGGCGAAGAGGGGGCGGAGGTCTGAGCGTGTTGCGCGCCGTCAGTCAACGCGCCGTCAACAACTGGGACAGTGGCTGCTCACCGGAGGCGGGGCCGGCGAACCAGTGCCGCTGCCGTAGAGCGGGGGGCCGGGGATGATGTAGGTGCTGTCGGTCTCCGCAGCCTGGGTGTAGAGGTTGACGGTCACTATATCCCCTCGTCAGCATTCATTCATCTATGCAGAGCACTGCGTGCAGATCATCAACGGTGATCCCGAGCGATACTCACGGCCAGGGTCGCTGTTGCTGTACGCGCCGGGGAAGGTAACGAGCTCGTCCGAGGTCGGGGCGCGGCTGCCACCACCGGTGATCTGGATCTGCGCGCACTCAGGGTAGAACTGCGCGGGGAGGGAGTGGAGCGCGATCGTCTCGAAGCGGATGAGGTAGTTGCCAGAGGGCACGGTGCTCGGGATCGTCGTCGTCCAGGACGAGTTCTGGTCGATCATCTTGCCGGCGCCCCAGTAACCGTCACCGATCGTGCCGGAGAGCAGACCAGCCTCGTCGATCTTGAACTGTAGCACGCGAGCAAATGATAATGTCAGTGGAATGTGGCAAAAGGGAGATGAGCCGGCCACTTGATACTCACCCACTTGAGAGTGTTCGAGTTCACGCCCGTGCAGGTGGAGCCGGGGCATTGCGCGAGGTAGGTGAGCTATTGTCATATCGTGAGTTGCTGCACGTTGTATTCGCGGTACTGGGCTGACATACCATAGGGCCGTACGGGTGGGGCCAGACCTGGTTCCAGTAAGCAGTGATAGCAGAGCCGGCCTCAACGGTGGCAGTCAACTGAAGAGCACCAGAGGTACCGTCGTCGTTGCAGGCAAGCTGGGCATCAGTGGCATCGGTGATGGGGTTGCTATTACGAGTACACCGTGGTCAGTCTTGCATCGAGTATACAGCTGGTGAGTGATACGCACTAGGTGGACCATGGGCGCTGGATAGTGGTCTGGCCGACGGGGCTGTTGTACGGCTAGTCATGCAGAAGGAGCATCAGTGACTGCTATGAGGTACACTCGGATGGAGACTTACAGCCCAGCCCTGGTACCAGTTGCCCGCGTTGGAGTACGCGAGGACACCGCCGTGGGCGAGGACCTTCGGGAGCGCAGCCGAGGCGAGGGTGACAAGAGCGGTGAATACGAACATCTCTCTAGCGAGCTTGCTGATTCCGGCTTGGCGAGGCCTGTGGAGTAGGGAGCTTGGAGAACATCTCGCCTGGCCTCTCGCCCTTTTATCCGAATCCGCGCTGAGGCTGCTTCTTCCACAGCCTAGCAGCCAGCAGTGCGCTATCGTGACAGAAGTCCGCGCGGCGAAGCATCCTCGCGTATACTCGTGCGGCTGACGAGGGTTGGTAGGACGCTCGGCATGCGTGACACAGGGCGATGGGAGCTTCGTGATCCAGGAGGTGCATGGCACGCCTGCAACGGCCGTGCATGCGCACATCCGAGTGGTCGACCCGGGTAGGCGGCCGGAGATTCAGCGGGGTGTGGGGTCATGCCTCCGCGGGGCAGTTGAACTGCGAAGCCCCGGGGTCAGGAACGGACATGGGCCGAAGCGCCGCGCGGAACTTATGACACAACCACGAGCGGGACGGAGGGCGAAAACAGGGATATGCTGGCAAGGGGATGANGGGGATTCATGCGGAATGTCTAGAGGATAGACAGCGCGGGCCCGAGACGTGTCGGGATATCCTCGCGGAGTATATCCGACGTTTTTGAGTTCGACATCCGCAACAGCCACGTGAAGCAATGCAATTGCCGTTGGTCACCTTCGGCTGGACTAGATGCAATTGAGCGTGTTGAGATGCGACAAGAAGCGTGAGGTAAAGGCTCGGCAGGTCGTTGAAGTGGTCCGACGAGCCTTGCGCTGGTTCTGGTGTAGGCGTCTGCGAGAGGAGAACAGACCACTCGGGCGATCCATGTGTTTATTCTTAGCATAGCAGGCAATGTCACTACGCCGTAGCGGGTATTCAGTCGGGGATGTGATCGGTAAGAAGTCGGTATGTCTCGAGGATGAGTTCGAAGAGTTCGTGTGTGGAGCGTCGAGGACAGTCAATCAAGGTACGCCAGTGCAATAATAGCAATAGGCTGATGGCGTGGCATACCGACCGCCTTCCTCCAAGTGATACGTGACCTGACGAGGTGTCGAGCACCTGGACGTGCCAGCAGTGAGCAGATGCACTAGGGTTGGCGGCAGTATGAGTCCGCGGTTGGCGCCTATTTCCGGCGGAGGAACAGTCCAAACATCTCACGACATGGTCCCGAGAACTCTGTAAATTTCTCATTTTGCCGTTGATGACATGTGTAGGAGTAGTTATGACACGTACCTATCCTTTTGGTTGTCACCTACGACGATGCCCCTGCCGGGCGCTCGGCCGGCTAGACAGCGGATGGGATGATAGCTACCCATCCACGACGGCTGCTGTCGTGAGAGATCTCTGACAAAGCTTGAGCGTGCCGTTTGAGTAGACAGAGGTGGCAAAGCGTTACAAGGATGAAACACGGTACATTGTTGCACTGCCTCTCGTGGCAATGTCAATTGACCTATTCCTGGTGAATGTGAGAAGGATCTACCTCGTCATAAAGCTAGGCAGGTTCGTCATCAAATAAATCCGTCATATTGACATGGCTGATAGAAACTGTATTGTATCCAAGCACTTACAGATACCAGCATACGACGTATGCAGAGAAACAGGCTGCCTTGTGGCGTTGATGACTGAGCGGGCTCATCCACTCCACATTACGACTTGTACCGCCTTATACACAGCAGACGTGTCAAACTCTACAAAGCTCCGCTATCTGCAGATAGGGCATGCCAATGTCTGGTCATTTTAAACAATGTATTCAATACAAGGCGCACCTTTCCAGGAGTTGCCTCGATGAACTAGAAGGATCTTGACTACTAGCCGTTGCGTCGACAAGATATGTGTGCAAAGTAAGTAAAGTCGTCATGGTCCCAGATTGACTGCATGAGGTTTGAACAATCAGCAACGGCATGACTTGTGGGCTAACGCATGCAACAGTCGAAGATGAGTTATCGGCAGGATGGGTTAGGGGCGAGGTGACAGACTCGTAATCTGTGTCGCGTCTTCTGTCGTGCTTCTATGGCTATGTGACTAGGGCTCTCTCTATGCCAACTCCAACGGTTAGTACCTGGTGGGGGTCGGGCGGGGTCGGGCAGAGGCAGGAAGCTCAAGTGATGAGTTTACAGTATATAAGCGCCACGTGGGCGCCACGAATACCACATCATCACTTGGGCGCTAAGTAACATTGCCTCCAAAGTTGTACGCCTGGCCTGGAGGTGTTAATCCGCACGTTGGCGCATATAATCATCAATGAACAACTTCAATCTGTTGCCGCGTCGTCTCTACGAATAATTCCGTCCTGGAGTAATTAGGCAGCTTAAAAACGGACCATAGACCACAAGACCTGTAAGGCGTCGGTATGTCATGTTAGGCGATCGTCTGATTCAAGCTCAAGCAATGAATTGCATTCAGACGTATGAAGATTTGCCTCAACTCATCCGTGTATACGTGGCAGATTGAATGTACAATGCCAGACTCGAAGCAACTTGCTCATGCTAGTGTGTGTCAGTCCAGACTCTCATGACTTGCGATTTCCTTCATTAATCAACTCGCCACACTATTCTCACTTTTGATACACATATGGCGACGGCCATTGTCCTGTCGGAGTGTCCAAATCAGCAAAGTGTCGCACGTATCGAGGATTCACGGCGGGGACGACATGCAACAAACCAGCAGGCTAGTACATACTTCAGTGACTCCGACCTACGGTGCACACTTGCATCCGACGCCACCGCACAATGTACAACGGCGCGCCGCACATTCGAGCAAAGGAGCGACATCATGAGTCCATGAGACATGAACACTCCGAGAATCCGTAAGTTGGAACGTTCCTGCTTTTTACGCCACCCTCGTTGTCATTGCTGGTGGCGAGCCTGAACGTAGATATGATGGAATCAACCGGGCGAGGGGTGGCGGCCTCTAGTCATTACTCTGTTGAATTCAGCGTATAAAAAGATTGGGTAGTCTGCCCCAACTTGCCCATCGAGCATCTGTTGATACTCCTTCGGCGCACTTCCACACCACGAGCCCGCCTATAGCATTGCCCCTACGCCGGCTCATCCACGAGCTTAACTCCATTCCACTCGTCTTTGTAACAAACTCGTGTGAGCAGCATCTATCTCAACGCCTATGTAATGATCCTCATACCTGACCATCCAACCCGATCAGCGTAGCCATCGAGATGATGGCCATCATTGGCACCTCCGTTTTCCTCTCGCTAGCCGTCTTCATAGGCATTGGAGCCAACGCCGCCGCGACTACCACAACCGGAGTAGCATCCTCCGCGGATCCCGTCGTGGCCGCCGGGGTCGCCCATATTCCCCCAGCGGTCCGACTCGGCGATGAAAACGGCTGTTTCTGGGACGGGACTTCGCCGATTTGTCTCGGAATGTGCCCTACTGGGTATCACCAAGTGGGCCCAGAGAGCCCCACTGGCGACGGGAAGCATTGTTTTGCTGGTTCGAAGGTGTTCTGCTGTCCGAACCCTGCCTGACCAAGAGCATCGGCCGGCAGCGTGTAGAGGGGCTTGAGAGGTTGGTAGAAATTCAGCGTAGACGATGGCTGCTCACCATTCCAATTGCAAATTGCAACCTACATGCAACTGCATCGATATCTACAAAACCGTCCAAGTTGTGAGTATTCTCCACCCGAACGGATTCGTCCCCATAGTGCGCATACGCGCCCTTTCACTCCGACCAGCTAGGCAGTGCCCTAGCGGATACCGCCAAGTCACCTTGAACGATGGCGACGACGTCGACAGAAATTGCCTGAACAATCGAGGATGATTTGGGACCCGTGTGGTCGTCGTCGGACGTACTCACGCGTGGCATTCGTAAGTTACAGTCCAACGAGACCGCACCGTTTTCTCATGCATATACCCGATATCGTCTCCCACACCCGACGGTGGTAAGTAGCTAGGAACTCCTTCGTACGATAACGCACAGCAGAGATGGTCAGAATAGCCTTCAGCAGGTCTATCAATGTCAGGCGCGCATAACACCCTGCTCACACACAGGCTCTGCGAGTGAAGAATAGACGTGTTCGAACCACGTAAACGTGGGACCATTCCATGAGCGTACAACGGGCAGCAACGGACAGCGGAGTAGCAGCGACAACGATGACGGGAACAGGAAACCAAAAACGGAGGACGAGAGTAACACAAACAGCGACCGGGGAAACGAAACCGAGATCGACGCCATATCGCGGTGGAGCTTTGGGGCGTGATCCAGAGGAAGAGGTTTGGGAGGGATATGTGATGTCCGTGCGGAGTGCGGGGGTATGTATGTACAACGAGCCTTGGGTTTGCCTTTACGATGAGGGGTGATGTGGAGATGCGTGACGAGAGCTGTAGATGGCCAGGGAGGGGAAAGGGGGAAAGGGGATGTATGTGATGGGGTGGGTGGGGATTGCGAGGGTGTGGATGGCGATAGCGATGAAGACGATGGGTAAATGGTATGTGTCATGTGTGGATAGGAGATGTGTATGCATGGATGCGTGTATGTACGTGGACCCTTTGACCGTAGACGGGGCCAGGGTGGATCGTGGTGGTCATATCGTGTCGTGTCATGTCGTATCATGTGGGGCATATGTGTCGTCGTAATCCGAGACCCAAACCTGGAGAGAACCCAAACCAAATGTAACCAAGAGAACCCCTCCCGACGTGCGGAAGAGCAGCATAGATCATATCTTCGATACCACGGGCGAAAGTTTCAACCCTCACGCGATGTCGTCCTCCGCGCTAGGGAGCGTCGCCCGGCGGAGCGCACGCTGCGTGATGTTCACGCCCGTGCAGTCCTCGAACCAGACGCCATGCTCCGCGCACCGAGCAACGACCTTGCGCCAGAACTGGAGCACGCGCGGGTGCGGCCGTACCGTGCGGAGCCGGTCGCTCTCCGCGCTCAGGTCGCGCACGAAGCGCAGCGCGGGGAACGCGTCGCGCCGTAGTAGCGATGAGATCTGCTCGAACAGCGGGAAACAGGGTGTGTCCGCGTCCTCGCACATTAGTGCATCGAAAAGCGTGTCGTCCATCGTCTCCCATCCTTCCGACGACGCCGAGCGCGAGCTCCATGCATCGTTCGGTGTGAGTGGATCGTCAAGCAGCCGAGTATTGATGTCCCGGATGCCGATCAGCTCCACTCGTGGGTGTGCGGGAAGGAGGATGTGTGGCGCGATCCAGTCGGGACTCTGCCAGTGCCACTCGGCGTCTGCGGAACAGATGAACTCGCGCAGGTTCGGGCACCACTCGGCAAGCGGTATGGATGGTTGCTGCTGCTGTTGGTTCTGCTGCTGGAGGACGAGGAGGTGCTGCGGTGTCGTGAGGTAGTACTCCTCGAGTGCGGAAGACGAGTGTCCAAGTTCGAGCTGGAGCAGCTTCGCACCGTGTGCCTGGAAGAACCGTGAGAAGCCTTCACCAGTGTAGCTGAAGTCGGATGACATGACAGATAGGTTCGTGAGGCTCGGCATGTCCCAGGATGCAAGAACGGCAAACGTGTTGTTGTCCAGAGACACCTTCAACGCCCGGAGAGCGGGCAGGTGAACGTTCATTTGCAGGTGCTCGAAGTCGCCGCGCGTGGAGGAAGAGGAGCCTGAGAGAATGGTGCTCAGGTTAGGTAGGCTCGGGGAACGCGTGGAAAGCTCGAGGTATTCAAGCCGGGTAGTGAGGTTGCTCCCAAGAGGGGCCATGCGAAGCTCGAACGGAACATCGTCGTAGCTGGTCCAGCTCAGCCTACGGATCTTGGGGTGCGCCACGAGCTTGAGAATCTCCTCCGGACTACACCTCGGATCAGGTGCGTCCTCGTACACACTGCGCTGTACGCTGTGATGGTCGGAATAGATGCAGATGTGTGGCGAGTAGTCGAGGATCGTCCGCAGGTCCGCCGGCGCACAGCGCTCTAACGCCGGAGTCTCGATATGGAGGCGACGAATGAACTTGCCGCTCGAGGAGAGATTCTCGACGTACTCCATCAGTAGCGTGCGCGCTAGAGCTTTCGCCTGGGCGGCACGAGATATCCAAACGAATTCGTAGAGAAAACTCCGTGCGAGCGCGTTCCACTGTTTGGACACGAGAGAAAGGTTCTTCTTGGTGGCCATACTCGCGCGGTAGGTGGCGAGTTGAGTTGATGGGGACTCGAGAAACGAAAGCTCGTGGGATGTGTCGAGCGGGTCGTGGTGGAAGAGGCACGCGTGTTGAATGATAATGCCCCATACTTCTGGTGGAATGTACGGTATCCGTAAGCGGGGAGACTCGGCTGTCTCGAGCTTGGGTGTGCGGCGTCTGGAGGGATGTGTCAATGTCCCATTGTCAGATAAACAATAAACATGAACGAAAGAGGCGCATCAAGTCGCAGCGGTTCCTCATCAACTCGACCTCGAAGGAAGAACGCGGAAAAGAACAGGAAACACAGATCGCAGAATGAAGAACGAGATGTTCACACGGACAGCTCATCGTCGAATCGACTATTCGAGTTCTTCGCGGAGGTCAACCCTTGCTGTCTAGACATCTGTGGCGCCTGTAATGCATGCAGCTCTGGTGCAAGTCGACGGTACACCCAAGATGGCAGAAAAGGGCAAGTGAAGGCAAGACCTTGGAGGTACGAATGCTTACAGTTTGGACCGTATGCGAACCAACAAAGACCTGACGCTAGGCTTGTGGCGTAAGGTGCGGAGGATGTCTGATTTGCTGCGTGGGTCGTCTTGCATGGTGTTGTATGTCGCTGGTGAGGGAGAGAGGAGGATGGGAGAGAGAGGGGAGCGGGGGAAGGAGGAGGAGGATGGGAGAGCGGAAGAGGACCAAGGCGGACAAAAAGCTTATCCGGCGCCTACGGTCTCGACCCGCGTTTGGCCCCGCACAGGCGTCTGTGATTGGTTGCCGAATTCGGTTAAGACGGGTCGCTTGGAACGAGCCGAGTTCATTAACGAGCGTCGGCTACCAACGCACTCAATCTTCAACCAATCTCGTCCGCAAAACATATGCCTCGAGCCTTCTAGCCGTTCACTCCATTCCAGGCCGTCTGCTGCTGGCTCTGCCCCCCGGCCAGTGTCCTGAACCTCCACCTCAGCTGCTCACAAGAGGCAGTGCGGGCGAAGACAACGGCATCGAACAGCTGTGATGGTCAGATGACCGGAGCTGTCCGCGGCCTGCTGGCCCTCGACGGCCGTTTACGTGCAAGAACGCCCATCACTTGTCATATCACCCCCGAGCCGTCCCGGCGAACTTGAAGCTCATGAAACTATGTGCGCGATACGGTTTAGCCTCGTTATTCATATGCGTGGTTCGCGAACGCTGGGAGCTTGGAAGGCCTCTTCGGACGCTCGCGGCGCGCCTAGTGCGCCTGATGGAATAAGGCAAGTCGCAGAACGCAACCCCAATGGCTGCAATTTGTTGTGGTTGAGAATCTCGAGGCGGGGAAACGGGGCGAGGTGATTTCCATCGGATGGTGTCGGATGTGGTCGGCTGGACCAAGCTTGTGAGGCTGCTGCCTAATTGGGATGCACTGCACGCGTTCCATCCGCCGACGCCACAACGCCGCTGGCAGTACGCCTGCCCAATCGAGCGATGCCATCCAGCCATGACAGGTCACAGGCACTCAGGTACGTCCTTGGCTCTCTCCACGAGACACGGCCAGCACGTTCTCCTCCCTCCGTCAACACTTGACATTCTCAATGCACACAACGTCCGACAAAACGGACCCCCGGTCAGACACACTCTGACATCAGTCGCGGTTGATCTTCCCCGAATTCAAACTGCAATCCCCGTCCCTGCAATCTAGACCTTTCTCGATTAAATCCTGCATCTCAAAATCCACTCAAAGAGTAAGCTTTCGAGCTCAAGGGGGCTCGCGGACTGTCTTCTCCGGGCTACAAACCTCCGCTTCGGAGCTTTGGCAGCAGTGGGCGAGAATGTTAAGGAGATAGCCTGCAAGTGGTTCTGTGACTTTGATTGCGCGGCCACCAGCACGATTCACGAACATCTGTTGATACTCGAGTTGTTGAACTTCCAGGCACCAAGGTTCATCAAGAAACCGCTATCTTCGATCGAAGACTGCCGCAGAGCGCTGATAGACTGTTGTTCACGGTGCCTCTTCGTCGTTTCGGCAATAGCAACATATCCACCGACGCACACCGACTGGTCACTCCGTATTTGTATCGCTATGTGGATGGGCTGAAACGAGATATTCAGACATCAAGCATCTGAATGTATGGTATAATTCTAGGGTGGCCGAACCTAGTCATGCATATCATCTACGAACTCCAATGGCCCTCGCCGTGAACATCATCCGACAGGTGCTGCCGGTGCCCTACTCACGATTGGAGCTGCATCCTTGCGTTGTCGACCGACTCGAACACCATTGAGCCACCGTCTATCCTAGAACTACAGTAATCCTGCCAGGGAGGCCCGTTTTCAACAATGCCTCGAGCCCCTCTATATGCTACTACCAATCAAGGCTTCGGAGGCACCATGACAAGGTTTGAACAGCATAACACCTTCAAGCCCAAAATACAGGGAAGCCCGTCACCCCAGGAACTCCCCGAGCCTGTTGATAATACCCTTCAGTGCGAAACCCCGACCCCGACCCCTGGCCAGTAACAACCCCTATCGTCGCCGAGTCGGACCACCGGGGGAATGCGAGCAATCTCGGTGGTCGTTGCGGGATCTGTTGAGGATGCAACTCCGGTTGTCGTGGTCGTGGTCGCGAACGTTGGCCTCGGCTGCAGATTTTGCGGATGTCGTAGTCTTGGCCCACCGAACGTGGTGGATGCACCGTACCAGCCTAATTCGGGGCGCCATGGACGGCTTTCATACCGCGTATGTTGGAATGTTCTGACCCTGTGCCGCCCGACACCGTATACTCAGGGCTAGTGACATGTATAAGTATCTGCACGGCGTACCTAGCCGAGTCTCCGCGTATGTTGTTCTAGTACACCGTGAATGTACTGTCTCAGGAAGACTCATCGTGCTATTTGCAGTGGGCACGAACGCTGGGCGCTGGGACGGACGTCAAGTTGAACCCCTGAACTTCAGATCATTTGCGCATGCTGGCGGTGAGGGTAGCGGCGCCGAATTCGACAGCAGGATGTTCATGAACAAATGCGTCTACATCAGCAGCACGACCGAGGAAATACATAGCACAGTACGATACAGGAAAACAACAAGAATGTACAGGTACCGGGTTAATGCCATGAGGTAAGGTAAGGATCAGCACAAGTAACGTATGAGTAGGTAAACGGCGAGGGAAAAGAAAATATACAACACTCGTGACAATGACAGCGCTGTATACCCACGGGCGGCTCGAATATCTGTTGAGAATCCAATATGTCGACGGGTGCTATGCGTAGCGTCGGCATCAAGCCGAGCGCGACATAAAGACGACAAAAATTGCAGTTCGAACGGCGATATGCTCAGGACGCGGAGTTGGCACGGTTCGCCTGGCGCGCACGAAGGACGTTATCAATGAGGCCCATCATGTTCCCGAGGCCCTTCTCCTCAGGGAGCCACTCGCCGTTGTTGACGCAGAGGATCTTCATGCGCTCGTGGTAGTTGAGGTCTGGGAGGAGCTTGGGGGTGATGAGGAAGTACTGTCCGCTCTCAGGCCGGCAGGTGACCTCGACGAGCGAGTTGTGCACGGCGCGCTCTGCGCGCTGGTCCATGCCCTGGTTGATCTCGTCCACGAGCGAGAACGGCGCGCGCGCCTCCTCGGTGAGACTCATCAGGTAGAGGATCGTCGTCAACGAGCGTTCCTGGTCGACCGTCAGCGCTTCCATTCTGGTGATCCTTGAAAATAGATGGGAAGAGGCACTCACCCCGCCAGACTGTCGCTCGCCAGTCAGGAGCTGCAGCTTCTCGTGGTCGCGGAACTTGACCATGATGTCGATCGCCCACTTCTCATAGTCTTCGTCTTCGCGAATGCGGATCTCGCCCGCGCAGCCGATGCCTGCATTGCAATATGTCAGACGCGGTGATAGGGGACGACNGGGGCGGACATACGGTCGAAGGCGGCAGAGAACTTCTGACCGATGCTTGTGACTAGCTTCTCGAGTTCTGGTTGCCAGTTTTCCTGCCAAGATGTRTCAGGGACRWGTTTAGTACAGGCTTCCAGAAGTACGAAGGAGATGGCGYACCCGAGCTGTCTTGATGTTCTGCTCAATCCTGAGRATCCGCTTCTCGCGCTCCTCGATAGTCGCCGTGAGGGTCTCGATCTAGCAGGCAACTCGATGAGCATATATCTCACATCCACCTCACATCACCAACGTACTTCAGCCTTCCGCTTGTTGTACTGATCGACAACATTGGCGTTAGTGTTCATGTTCATATCGAGCTCTTCRCGGCGCTGCTGCAGTTCTGCCTCCCACTCTTCTGAAGACTTGGCTTGGATGGTGCCCGCCTGAGATCGCAAGGCCGACATGAGATTGGAACGCGAAGGCAGAAAGGTAGAGCTTACCGCCTCCATCTCGTGGAATGACTCCCTGACGTCCTCTTCGACCTCCTCGTACTTGGTCTTGGTGATCTCTAGTTTCCGCTTCGAATCCTCCTTGAGCGCCTTGAACTCAGCGTGGACTAATACTTGTATCAGGACCAAAGCCCGAACCGCAAACATGCGAATAGCTTACTCTTCAACGCGGTTGCTTCGACCTGTTGAATCTCTTCCTTTTGCTCCTTGCACAAAGCCTCAAGCGCACTCTTATTCGCGCACGCTTGGATAAACTCAAGACCAGCTCGAGTAGCCTTCTCCTGCTCCTTGATGGCTGAGCGCATATGGGCCTGCACGCGATAACCCGATCAATGTCATCGATCATGAGAATTGTCAAAACCGTACTTACAACGTACTCCCTCACGATCTCGACGCGTCTATGCGCGAGCGTGAGCAGCGACTGCTTGAGGTTATTGCGTTCGACGTCGACCGGCTTCGCGTTCTGCAGCCTTTCGAGTTTCTTGCGGTACTCGTCTGAGGGTGGCGCCGGYTCAACGTTGGGGTCTTCAGAGGGGGAAGCGAGTGGGCACTCACCAAGCTTCAGCTGGATTGCCTGCATCTTGCGTTGCGCATCCACCACGGCCTTCTTGCGGTCCATGATATTGTCCTGGTGARCGATGCGCAGGTCAGTAGGAGACGCTGGTGCAYGAWMATGGTCGCACTCACATATGCCTCCTTGTACGCCCTGTGCGTCGCTCGRATCTCGCCGTCYAAYTTGGTGAGCTCCTTCTCTTCGTCTTCTACWGCGCGCAAACTCTCTCGYGCATTGTTTAGCTGGTCTAGCAAGTCMCGCTTGATCTGTGGATCAACTAGATAGAGAGTTCAGCACACTGCCGCGCAAATGCGAGAATCGAGAGGACATACCCGTGGCAGCAGCGAGCATACGAGCCTGTTGGATCTCACGGGTAGTGTTCTGAGGCAGCCGCCTACCATACCTCGACCGGGTGACTTGGTTGTAGACGCGGCCAATGATGTAGTTCGCACCGTTGGCACGGGCAGCCATGTCCATCGCGCGGTTCGGATCCACCATCCTGGGGTTGGCTGCAATGGCCTACATTTTGAGTGATCAGYTGTRGTYTCRGGCTACRTRRCAAASWCARRTYTCGTACGGTRCGATGCAGCCTGACGTCGGAGCATAGGAACCACTTCAGGCCCTCAGGGCACTCGATGAAGTCGATGGCGTATCCATCGAAYCCGAGCGCCTTGAGTTCTTCCCGTGGGACYGGCGGGGGAGCGAGCCTGTTCTCGTCGCGGACCTTGTACCAGGTGTTGATGCGAGCCTTACGGCCGATAGCCTCCGGCGTATCCACGCAAAGCCTGTTCAATAGTTGATAGTCCTCTTCGCACTGAGCGACAAAGGTCTGAACAGCGTACGTCTTAGCATCASACAYARCAARAGTCTAGGATATTRGGSACACCTTCAACTGCGTCAGACCGAAGCATGACTCGACAGCGTCGATATACCCTCTGTTCGGGACGGTAACGCATAGCACGGCTGGCTCGAATACCTCCATCCGAAACCTRTTYTGATTCCTGCGCAGCCACTCAACGACTGCGCCACAGTCAGAATCGCTCCGCTTGAGGGCCTCGAGCTTCTGATGAGACTGGCTGTCAAGCTGCTGCARACTGAGGWYCCATRAGCCGTCAGCACGRCYAGAACAAACAAYAGCAGGATRCGTKCRRAGGAYGACACTGACTTCCGGGTGATCTGGTCRATCTGRTACTTGATCTCACTGCCTTTAGCGACATTGGCCTTTTGCCGTTCTTGCAGGTCAGTCACTTGCTGCTGATCGATGACGTGTTGATGCTGGAGCTCCCTCTGACAATCGAACGTGTGTAAGAATNNGTGTTCTATACCAGCAGARCTGAATACCGACCAATTGCCTATTGAGATCGTCYAGGTCCTCAGTCTCAGGAGGGTTCGCGAGCCTCTCCTCGCCTTCAGCGATCGACTTCTCCAGYCTTTTGATCGARGCGAGRCGGTCCCTCTCRGATTTCTTRAGGTTGTCAAGCCTGTTCTTGATGTCTTCGGCTTGGGATTCCTGGTTCGCGTCCGCTGTGAGTATCGACAAATCTTGAATCAACGGTCGAACTAGCTTACCAGCTTCTCATTCTCCTCCCACTTCTCCGACATCGCAGCAAACTTGCGCTTCGCCGCCGCCTTCCTACTCTCACGTTGCTTCTCGCGTTCCTTGACTTCCTGCTCAAGAGCCCTGKAGGTAGAACGGTCACAACATTAGCGATNCCGATTGGAGYGACACYGGGGGCACATCGGTTACGGACTTGTCCAGATCTATGTAYGGCTTGTGCCTCTTCTGCAATCGTTGTAAGTTCCGGATGGCCTCACGCTGTTTTGGCTTCATAATGCGATATTTCTCGCGAGCCTCGTAGTATTCCTTGATAGGTACTATGAACTCCAGCAGCTCGATCTGCACGTTCGTTAATGATACTGTGCTGCGTGAATAGAATATTTTCACGCGACGTACCTTCTTCTCAAGAGCACGACGCTCCTCATAACGGCGAACGTCACGTTCCAGATTGGCATTGCGGTCCTCCATGGTCTTCAGCTGCTCTCTGTCGTTGTTCACGAGCTGACAGGCCATGTTATACCATGATGGTTATGAAGGTCGCCTGTGTGCTCTTACCTCTTGTACCTGTCGCAGCTCCTTACCTGCGCTGATAAGCGTATCATGCCACGAAGTGAGGTTCTCRTTTCCAGCAGCACGCTGGGTTTCTCTGAGAAGTTGTTGAGGCGTCATGCGGGCGAATTCCGCCACTCGGTCTTGGGGCAAGAATGTGCTATGTCCAAAACATAAGGGGTGCTGCGGCGATTGGTGCTGCGCTATGTGCATACCAGAGATTGCTGACTTGYACRTTCAGCTCTGCCATTCGGGCGTTGATTTCTCGACCAGAGGCAGATTTGCCGTTRAGCGTGAAAGGTGCGCTCTTCGAGTTCCTCTGRATCGACCGACGGATGACAAGATTCTCCTTGCCACTCGCGCCTTTCAGTTCGATCTCGATGTACCCGGACTGCTTATCGTTCTTGACGTACGAGTTCACRTCAGGTGCGCGGGCCAATAGCTATGGRTTGTAAGGCGCGTTAGTAAACGGCTACAGATCGAGTTGCATATAGATCCCCGCAGAAGAACTATATCCATCACKCAACAATGACGACTTACTGCAGGAGGGAAGTTGAGGCCGAGACATATAGCGCAAGCGATAGAGCTTTTGCCCGTTCCATTAGGCCCAAATACCATGTTGAGATAGGGACCTGGGCGGAACTCGACCCAGTCATAGGTGAGGAAGTTCTCTAACTGAATACGGACAATGGAACCCGGGATGAAGCTGTTGTAACARTYGCGCACTGTGATCAGYGTCTTGCAGCTAKCTCYAAGATAGACACGCGTACCCATCGACRTCCCGGGGGAGTGTTTGCTTGCGCTTCTCTACCTTGGGTGAGCTACCAGTAGGACGCGAATCGCCCTCGGTATTAACCCTCGCGCGCTTCCGGCGCRACTGGTCCTCGCCATCTTCCTCTTGCTCTTCTTCGCCCTGAGCSTCCACATCTTCGTCCTTATCATCTTCTCTCACCACATCCTCCTCTACCWCAGCATCRCGCTGGTCTTCGGCGTCTATATGCTCTCTCATAGCTACCCGCTTGCCGCGTGCCACCTGCTCGTGCGTGGGCTTTGCAGARCTTGTCCCTGCGGAACTTGMGTGGTTTTCTTTCTGCGAGTCTTCGGAAATGTGCGACGGTGCCCTACGGGCCATCGTCGGACAGCCAGGAAAGAGGAACGCGAGGGAGACTCAGAGCCGGTATGGAGAAGATRGCGCTTAGGCAAGAGACGACAATGGCCAGTCCCGACGCGTCGCGCGTCTTCAGGGCAGACATTTTCGTAGTATACSYCCACGTGACKCTWGCTCRACGGGCGCCTACGWTAGGTGCACCCGAGTCGCCCTTGCAGAGTCAAAATGACAAGATCATCGCGGCACCCGGACTYGCGGAACCTGRAGGACGGTACAKACTGACTCCATCGATAGCACATAGTATATAACAGTAGCTTTGAGCTTCAACGATCAGGAAACCCTTCACYGCAATATACCTCGCGCTCAAGTACTCACCATGAAGATCAGTACGTGAGCTCTCCGCAGCAYACTGATCYCCTACACTAAYKGCTCGCCGYAATATAGCATTCGTCACCGGGAACGCGGGMAAGCTGAGGGAAGTGCGACAAATTCTCGGCGCCGCGAACATAGAGGTCGATTCCCAGGAACTAGACAGTGAGATGCCTCGAACCGCTGCTCGTRCAATCCACTRCTAATNTNGGCTRATCGTTCTACAGTCCCGGAAGTGCAGGGCACTACCCAAGAAGTGGCAATCGCCAAGTGYCGGCGTGCTGCGGAACTCCTCGGCGGGCCATGTATCACGGAAGATACGGCACTGTGCTTTGAGGCCTTGGGCGGTCTTCCMGGACCTTACATCAAATATTTCCTCAAAGCATTGGGCCACGACGGTAGTCATCTTTCACCATRTGCGCGGCCRTAGTATCTGATCGACRGCACACAGGCCTAAACAAGCTTCTCGTCGGATTTCCGACTAACGCCGCATGGGCACTCTGCACGTTCGCCTATAGCGCGGGACCGGGAAGCGAGCCGATTCTCTTTGAAGGACGGACTGATGGCCGGATCGTCCCCGCTCGGGGAGATGGTAACTTCGGTTGGGATCCGTGCTTCGAAGCTGAAGGGACGGGAAAGACGTACGTGATTCTACGAGTTAGCGGACGATGCACTGGTATGCTGAGCGGATCGACAGTTACGCYGARATGGCATCCGAAGAGAAGAACAAAATTTCCCATCGAGGGCGGGCCCTTGAGAAGCTGGAGAAGTATTTGAAGTCTTTGAACGCCTGATATCCCAACAACAGATACAAKGGCTGCTACAAGGTGTATCGCTAGCATAGAAGTATAAATGTACATCATCGTAAACAGTCAGCGGTTTYATTAGGAGCTACGMTGGATAGACGCCCGGAGTCATGTACGGTYTCTGCGACTTCNNNNTNNGCGACCTSAGTTGGAACTTGGGGAGTTGAATGCCGGAGTCAGCGGGAGCACCCAATTCATTATCCGACTTGCCTGGGCCCTGCCAGCAATCGCTGCCCCATCCCGAGGCCCGAGGGTGCCCAGGTGTACATCATCGTGGCGGCATAACGAGTGATGAGCCCAATGAGGTAAGCCGCAGCCCTGTTAGCAGAGCACTTACGCACCTGCACAGCCATGACTCATCCGATCTCCTGTCCTGACCCRCACCTCTCTCNNACCATCNCGNCCTTTCCAGAMGTTCAASCAGTCCATTATGCGTGCGACCCAGTCGCGATCTCAGGCAGAGAATGGGTGATCGTCATGTTTGGTCCAATGACAACTCTAACCCACATCCGAGCCGCGATGGTGAACCGGGAACCGCAGACACATAGCAACTTCCGCCCCGAGCGAAGCCCCTTACTGCGCGGCGAGGCCGGGTGCGGGCAACGGGGACACGTCATTCCACGAGCACGATCCGCGTTGCAACCATTGCGATCTGGCCTGACTCGTCTTAGAATGCCGAGAAACGCGCATGCGCCGAGAGGTGGACGCTAGCACTAAGTTAAGCCATAGGGCGTAGCACATCCGAGTCCCAAGYCGCTTGGTCAGAAACGCAATAGTAAGCGTATCCGGACGGGGCGGACTCGGCCCACGGATATATGCAGCCCACGAATATCCTCGGGGCTGTTCCGTCCACCTTGCCGCGGTTTGCTGCGTCCTTCTCTTTTTCCTCGTCCGACGCCTTACAGCATAAAGGAGCGAGGTCGCTGCAGGTAACCTCCCCACCTTCCTTCACTCCGCAGCTGCGCTGGCATCCCCTTCAACATCTCCAAGCATACCCTCTCGCGCCCTACACTTAGCCTCCGACCATGCCCCGCTCACAACTCAGCGCCATCCTCCCTGAGTTTGCCGGCTTCACCATCTCGCAAGGATCTTTCCATCTCCGGCTACTTGAACGACTCGGCAACGGCGCATATGGCGTCGTGTACCTTGCCGAAGATCTCGCGCCCCGCCCCCATGGCGCACAACACTATGCAGTGAAGTGCTTGCTCAGGCACGAACGCGGCTCCTTGCTCGCGCGYCAACAGCATCGCGAAATCATGCACCACCGCGCACTCTCCGGCCACCCCAACGTCGTCACGCTTCACGCGGTCATCGAGGAGGAGTTCTACACCTTCCTCGTCATGGACCTGTGCGAGGGTGGTGATCTCTTCAACGCGATCATCGACCGCGCCTCCTTCGTCAACGACTCCGAGGCCGTYCGYCGCACGTTCTTGCAAGTCGTTGATGCCGTCGAGCACAGCCACCAGAARGGCATCTACCATCGCGACCTCAAGCCGGAGAATATYTTGTGCTCCAARKACGACCAGAATGTCTACCTTGCAGACTTCGGTCTCTCTACGAGGTCGAAGCTGAGCGCCAACTTCGGCTGCGGTAGCTCTTTCTACATGAGYCCAGGTTAGTCCGTYGCNNNGTYCACCACRCATAGCTGCRTGTACTCACAAGTTGCGTCTCWCAGAATGCTTGGGWGTATTCCACAAGAAGRCCCCATACGCCACTGGGCCCTCAGACGTCTGGGCCCTTGGCACTATTCTGTGTAACCTCGTCACCGGTCGCAACCCATGGCACATCGCCTCYCCRAAGACCGACCAGGGCTTCCGCTWCTACCTCCGCGACGGCGCGTCGTGGTTGCGCGAGCACCTCGCGATCTCGGTTGCYGCCAGCGAGCTCCTCGCCCGCATCTTCACCGTCGANTCCCGCCAAGCGCATCACCATCCCCGAGCTGCGCGCTGCTGTTCTCGCCATCGACACGTTCTACCCCAGCTCGACTTCCTCACGCGGACGTTCCCGTTACCGGACGCTCGAGCCTATCGCAGAGACACCTCTCGAGATCGTTGAGCCCGCCAGCCACCTCGCCCCTCAGGAGGCAGACATCACCGAGCAGCAGCGACCCGAGGCTCCCATGGGCTTCCACAACGAGAGCTGGGAGCTCCGCCCCATCCGGATCTGCACGACGATCTCTGCGGACTTCATGGCCATGCCCGCGGAGGAGATCACAGCCGCTGCCACGGCGACGTACGCAGGGTCCGAGAGCACATTCGTCAACGACTNCCGCGGACGCGTCCAGTGCGTTCGCGGATTCGGAGGAGGCGCTGCAGTCTACCGACAGCCTGGACGATGTCTGGTCCGTCACCGGCCCGNCCCCCGCTYGCCGCGTCCCCCGNCAGAGTCCTCGGACGAGGAGAGCGTCGGGCCTGTCACTCCCGAAACTCACGCTGCGCATCCGGCCGGCGCTGTGCCCGACCTCGCCCTCGACGGTGCGACGCCATCGGAGTGCGACATCACGCTCGCGAGCATGCGTCTTGCGGAGCTCAAGATGGACAAGAAGCCGTCGAAGCCGATCGTCCGGCTGTTCACGGGCATGAGGATGATCCTCGCGAGGGCTTAGGCTGTGTGCAGCGCTGGCCTGGTGCTGGACACGGTCGGCCTCGGAACCGAAGCATAGACGTCGATATGTATTTGTAATTGCATGTACGACCACCCCGAGTCAGTATCCATAGCGTATTGTATCATATCACCAACTCAATATACCATACAAGTGCGAATATATTCCGTTACCAATCCCGTTGCACATGCATTGTTACTCTACGCCGACAGCCATCGCTACACTTGCACAGAGCTTGACGAAGCATTCTACAGCTTGGACATAACCTTAGGACCCATCCTCTTTGTGAATGCGCCTTGCGCGTCGCCTTCGTCGTGCGTGGTCGCAGTCGCGGGAGTGGTAACCACGACGGAGTTGGGCTCGGGCGGGGCGGCTTGGTCCTCGAAGGGGAGGAAAGTGTTGAAGCCCTCAATGAGAGCTGGGTGGCCTTGGAAGAGGTCATACACGCGCTCGGCAACCATTCGGTTGTCTAGCCTATGTACGCGTGGAGGACGTTAACAAGATAGCGGGGAACGACTCCAGCACCACGGGCTCACCTCCCGTCCTTGAAGCTGGCCAACGTCTCTAGAAACGCAGCATACACATGCGGTTGCTCCAAGAACTGCTTCTTGACCTGATTCAGGAAGGAAAGCGCGTGGTGGAACGCTTGCGCATTATATGTGGGGTCTTCTTGAGTGGCGGATAGCCTGAGATGAGCAGCACGGCCAATCGAGAGTACAGCATACGCACCGTTCTGCGCTGCCACCTCTGCGCCTGAGTGGTTGGTGTCCTCCCCAGACATTGATAAACTGGTGGTAAGAAGGATGACTGGTGTCGGCTTAAGTAGGCGTTGGATGAGGATGATGGGAGAGGGAGAGAGGCTTCGAGTGTGGCCGTGGTGGCTGAACACGCACTTGTGCCACTGCCTTTACCCCGCACTTTTATCTAATCTTATCTAGCCGTTCTTCGATTCTCACGATCTCGAATCTCAGACTGCCGTCTCAGTTCACTGCGAGTTTGAATCGGCCTCCCTCATCCATTTGAACGTGGTAAGGCCTTAGGGTGTTGCACCAGTCGATCTATGAATGTAGAAAAAATACATGGATGCAGGTAGAGACAATGCCTTATACAGAGCCATGCCGCATTGATACTGAATCCTTCGTTACAGAATCAACTTCTCACCATGACGGCGCGGCAGCCGCTGCCAGTGGACGTTGACGACTCAGCCTGATAATACCACATGACTGATTGGCGGCGATACTGGAC
>JAPEVG010000396.1:0-31796 GCA_029747595.1 Trametes cubensis
CCGCCAACGTTGTGCTCGCTGTGGCCAACGGCCATGACGCTTGTCGCTCCGCCCTGCTCTCATTCCTCCGTCACTCCCCCCCGTTGTCGGCACCCTAGATACTCATGCCCTTCTGCACATGTAGGTATACATTACGTAGGGCTCTGTGCAGCTTGTGTGTAGTAGCAGCATGTGCTATGCGCCCCCGCGGCTTTCAGCGCTCCGTCATGAGTAATCAATGCGTAGTCAACCATCCGTGCCTTCCGCACCGCCCGCCACGTCTGCCCACGATGCCGCCCTCCTCCCGCTCGCTGTGCTTGGCATCGCTGACACTCGTTCTCCGCCGCCGAACATCTATTACAACTAGCACAAGAGAGAAATTGATCGTATTTGTGAGGAGTAGTGTGAGCAAGCTATCGTGATGATGGACTCGGAACACCGCCACGGACAACACATCAAGAGCCCATCAGAGCCCATACGCACACATGCCACGCCCTCGAAAGTTGTTTGTCCTATGCCGTACGATCCCTGTGATACATACGTACCGACCAACTACACCGTAGTTGATTCATTCCTGGGTCTTCTTCGACTTGCGCTTACGACGCTGACCGCTATTGTCCTCAGCGCCCTTGCGAGTCTTCCGTTCACGCTTGGAGATCGCGATACAGCGACCATCCGCGCCGGTGACGACGTCGACGCTTACGAAGCTCGTCTCGTTCCTAGTGCGTTTGCGCGCAGGTTGAGCAGCTACAAGACTTGGCGCTGATTGTACTGCAGGGGCACTGGTGGAGGGACCAGGGTAAGTCGTGGGCAGGGTAGACGCAAGAGTGGTGGAGGGGATAGTAGCAGAAGCTGTTGGTCACAATGTATTGGTCAGTATGGAATGTGGAAATCAGCGCGCAGGTCCTTACCTTCGCTCCCACACGAAGTCGGCGCGGCACCGTTGCCGGTGTTCCCTTCACTGATCGTTGCAGCCGCACAGTCCGCCGCACGGGGAGCCTGATGCAGATTGTCAGGAGGCAACTGCATGGTCCACCATGCCATCCACTCCTCGTCGCTCATCGAACGAAACCTTGTCGCGCCCGACGTCCACGAAGTGACCAGGATTTCGAGCTCGGGGCGCGAGCAGATCTCGCCAGGGGCGCGGAACTTGGCAAGTGGCCAGTTCTCGATGACGATCCCGTACCGCTCGGTGATGGCCTTGTCGAAGTTGACGTAGGACATTTTGTTGATGACGCCGCGGGTGGACACTTCGTCTGCAGCGTGTTTCAGTGGCTCGCTGAGGCTCGGACAGTTGCATGAAGGCGGCGCGACTTACTCAGTTTCTTGAGGATCAGTACGGCAGCCTCCTTCTTCAAGTTCAGCAGGCCTTGCATGTAGTTGTTTGCCACGCCTTGTGCACCCGACACCCGAGTCATCAGTAGAAAGCATTGCAGAATGAATGATACAAGAACGTACCTTGCATCCCAGAGACGCAGTATCCCTCCATCTTTAAGGCAAATTCTGACACAGTGCCTTGCGTGGAGACGTGTACAAATTCCGCAAGACGCTTGCTAGTATGGAAGGCGTACGGCTGAACGTACGAAGATGTATCCGAGCGAGTGATGAATAAGAGGGCCTCAATCCCTGTGTGTGCGTGGAGGTCCTCAAGCTAATGGTAAGCGATTGTGAGTACACCTTGATCATGAAGAATTAGGGATATACTGCACCTCACGCTCAATCGTCGCTACGGTCGCCCGAGCGTCGTGGAACGCGTGTATCGGGACCGTATGAGTCCCCGTCGTGTGGTCTTCCTGTCGTTCTTGCAGTTCCTTTAATGCATCGTCGGTGGCCGCGATCTGTTCTTCCTCCGACATAGACTTCCATCGTCTTGCGATCTCTCTTGTGAAGTCTCCGTCGGAGACGCGTTTGCAGTCTTCACCTTCGGGTAAGTCTGTGGATGCGTCAGTAGCCATACTCCAAGTCATAAGAAATTTACTATTCGACGCACCTGCATTGCGCCGCTGTAGTTCCTTGCTGAGATAGGCATTCCATCGGCTGGTGCGACGCTTCTTCGAAGTGATGCGTGAGGCTTGCATGATGAGGCGATAGTAGTACTCGCTGCTGTGAGCTTGAAACTCGGCGTGCATTTGCTTTGCCGCCTCCCATACCCCATTGCGTGCATCCTCGAGGGCGCGATTGAGCGAGATCTTGCGTGCCTCTCGTTCAAGCTTGAGTTGTGCCTTCTGCGTTGGGGTCAGCGCGTGCCCCTTCTTCTTGGAACGAAACCGCCCGGCATGTCGTTTACGCGCAGTCTTGTTGAGGAGACGTTGCAAGCCGGTGTTGCCAGGGCGTGCCATATCGTCTATGCAACAAACATGTGAGCAGGTTGGCTAGCTAGCGGACAGGAACACGACGCACCTTGGAGATGTGGGAAGGCAGGTTCACCAACTATCGGAGCAGGCAATGGAAAAAGCGGGCGGGCGGACAAACGGACGAGCAAACGGGCGAACGGGCGAACGGGCGAATGAGCTAACAAGCGAGTGGGCGAACGAGTGAGTGGGCGAACGAGTGAGTGGGCGAACGAGTGAGTGGGCGAACGAGTGAGTGGGCGAACGGGCAGGCTCGTAGGCATGCGCGCGAACAGCTGGTCAGATTTNATGCGAGGTGAGCGAGGGGGCGGGGAGTCGGGTGGGCTGAGAAAGCTACGGACGGTGTCGAAGTCATCTAGAATGTTTCAAAAAAAGGGTGTTAACCTCACAAATATCACCCGCAAAAGCTGGGCAATGAGAATGATTCTCCGAGCTTAGGGTGATTGTGGCACATATCGAGATCGATTACAGACGGTAAACATAAACCCAGCCAACCATACGTCAGCGATCATACACTGCACCCTCGCACTCCAGGCGACCGCAGATACCAACCGTTACAGCGACGAGATCCACGTGGATAAGAGATCCCAGACATGTTCAGCATCGACCAGCGGGAGCTCCAACGGCGGTTGACCAACAGCGTCAATAAAGTCCCTCGCATCTTCGGACCAGACGTATGCGCGTAACACGAAGAACTGCATGTCAGCGGCGATACAATGGGCGCGGAACCACACATCGACCTCCGGCCCAAGGTCGAGCACAGATAGGTGGTTCACATGGGTCAGGGGGCGGATGACTAGGCGGAGGTGATCGAGCACCATGTGCCCGGGTCTCGCCACAGATGCGTCCTCCCCGCCAACAATATTGACCGCTGTAGAAGTGTTAGTACCCAAACCCGCGACCGCTGTACAGCTCAGACATACCGATTGTCTCCCTTTGAGCAGCTTGGCCGGCGTGGTATAAACGACGACCCAGCGCCATCGGGGAGCGATTCAGAGGTTGGCCCGGAGTGGCGGTGGAAACCGATCGCTGAGCCAAGTCGTCCTGGGTATCGGCAGAAGTGGCGCCGTGCGACCCCGCACCCTCGCAATGCCGCGTCCGACCTCCTCGAGCATGACATCGTCCTTTTGCACATGCGGAACAGGTGCCCTTCGCCTTACTTTCTACATCTTCGCCTTGCTGCTCAACAGGCGGTCGGGGCCATGCTGACAGTGGCATCGGTAGGGTGTTCGGTCGCGGGAGCAACACGAGATGGGACACTGAAGCGTGGCAGCGAGTGCGGGAGGGTGACGTTTTGGTCGGGCTTGATGCTCTCCTTCTCGATCATCCACACGAGAGCCTCTTCAAATGTCTTGCACTTCTTGTAGCATGCACGCCTGAAGCTAATCAGCCCCCGCACGAACGACCTATGTAAATCATGTCAGTATAGGTACTAAACCAACCTGATGTACGTACCAGTCGTATCCAAGATAGATCCCTGTTTCTTTGGCCACCTTGAATGCGTAAATCGGCTTGTCCCGCGTGTACGCAGTTTGGACCACATGCGACTCGCGGATGCGCTGTGCGAAGTCTTCATGATCGATGGGGTCGCCAAGCTTGCTGATGAGGTCGGTATTGAGCTGTTGGACCCGGATGGCCTCGCGCCTACTTGGAGTCACAACGACCAATGGTAGAACTTCGACGTGCCGTCCGACAGCCACGTTGTCCGGCCTACAATGCAATATTGTTAGTCAACGTAGCTGCGAGGGAGGAAGACGAGCCGGGAGGGGGCTTACCGGACGTCGTAGTGGATCCCGGTGTTCGGCCCTCAATCAAGCACCACATAGTAATGTTGAGCATCGTAGTGGGAATGCGCGGCAGCAGCGCCCGGTTCAGCGAGAATTGGAGTGTCTTGAGCCATGAAGATAGGAACAAGGATCAAGCAACAGAGGAACAAGGGAGAGTTGTGGTTGATGGGCAGATAGCAAGAGTAATGCGGGGAACCAGTTGGGCGGTAAGCCGGCGTGCCCATCCGATCACTGCATGTCTGCGACCCCGCATGCACGCAGCGGGGGGGGACGAACTACCCAGCATCCCCCGACACCAACGTCGAGGACGGCCAAGTCGTACAGGATGGTAGTCGTGCGCAAGAGACGACACGTTGACTTGCTGGCAACCAAACAGCGCCTCATGCTGTTCACCGTACATAACTTGAACGCTTCGCGCGCGTCTGCATCGGTGTGCTACTATGTATCTAGCGCCGTCCATGAACGTTCACTCTGGCACGGATTTCAATCTACCCTTGTTATTCGTTCGACCATGTATAATATTATTGGATGTACTCGATGCTCGATGGTAATGGAGCAAATAGACAGTGAATAATCGACTACCGTTGACTGCACATTCAGGCCAGCCATTCAACATGTGAATCGTACGTTAACGGTCCATGGGCATAGCTGCCGTGCGTGTCGCAAGGCGCCCCGAGTATCATGATGTTCCAGCCTCCCGTCACCTCTCCTCTCGAAGCGACATTTCAATAAGCAACAAAGATAGATTCTCCTTCGTTGTCTGCAACAGATACGCTATATACTCAGGCTACCAACAAACTCCGCCAGTAACGAGATTTCTTCTTGTACGTTGTCGTCTTCTTCATCATTTATATACTCAATGTCTTCCCGGTCGGCTTCAGCGAGCGCCTCCAACTCTGGTGTACTAGTGTTCTCTACCCCCATCAGCTCGTCATCTGCGGCAGGTACGAGACCCACGCGGGTGCCGGGAGTCGGGTCGCCCGAGAAACCTGGAAGTTCATGAAGCTTCTTCAGGGACTTGAGGATGTGAGTGTTCGCGGATCGGCGTCTTGTAGCATATTCGAAGACCGCGCCATGAATTGGATCCTGCGTCCTGGCTAGTGACAGGAGGACAGCATCAAACAGCTTGTGCTCGTCGCGAATGTGTGTGAGAACCCGCCGAGCCTCGATATGAACCTGCTCGATCTCCTCATGGGCTCGGGCGAGGCGGCGTGAGAGCCGCAATGTCTCGCGTACCGCAGGTTGCGCCCATGGTTTCTCGCGAATATCAGCCCGAGTCTTGTTCAAGAGACTGAACTCCTCAAGAAAGTTATAGTGGGAGATTGTCTCCCACTCGAGCTTCGGACGCGGCGGATCAAGTGCGGCGGCGGCGTTATTGTACGCGTTGATCGCATTGCAGATGGCGTGCGAGCGCGTCTGCATGTTCTTCGCGATATGACGCCGCATACGATAACCTAGAAAGACAATATACATCAGTGGCTGGTGGAAGCTGGACATAAGTGAGCTTCAGGTACCGGTTTGCGCTAGGTTCATCTTATGCAACTCAAATAGTCGATGTACCACAAGACGTTGTAGGTTTGCAAGGGCGTGCTGGTATGTCCGGGTTGCGATATACTTGGATACCCGCATGTATTGGGCGTCGCTTGGCTGCCATTGTGATGCGATGCCGAGGTGCACCTCGAGGTCTGCGACTTCGAGAGACAGGGCCTTACGCCGCTCATCCAGATACCGCCGGTCAGTCTCGATCTTGCGCGTCTTTGATGTCTCCGCATCATAATCCGTCGGACCGGAGTGGGGCGGCAGAAACGAGATCGCCGGAGCGCTGATGGCAAGGAATTGGCGATTGGTCCTTGCTAGCTGCGCGCTATCGTTACATTGTCATATGAGCAACGTACCGCAAGCAAAACGATGCACTTACTTTACTGCACGCAACTCCTGTAATTTCTCAACATATGCAATTTGATGTAGGTCTTCCGCTGTCTCTCGGCCGAGGGAGCTGAGGTACGCGCGCTCCTCCTGCGTGAAGCGCCTGAGATCATCATCGGTGATCTCGAGCGACATCTTGGCACCCGCAACGATGGGGGTTTGTTCGCTGATGAAAGCGAGGGCTTGGCGATAGTTGTCGTAGAGCATCTTCCCCAGATTGAGGTACTTGTCTGTATCCCACTGCTGGAATAGAATGTCGATGAGAACGCGCCGCCGGTAAGCGGTTGCATAGCGAATGACCGGCGCGAGCTGATTGGAATGACTGAAGATGCGCTCCATGGTTTCCAGATCTTCAAGTCCCATGCCTTCTATGTAGTTGGTGTGGTATTGGACCTGGCAGGAATACTCATGTGAGTATCCATGGAAGGCGTTGACACACATCCGAGAACGCAGCTGTGCGAAGCGGGACCCAAGGGAACTGCGGCGGATTGTTCCATCGAAAGCGCAGCCAATGTCATACCCCACCGCCAGGCGCTCGCCAAGGACGTCGAGCGCCTTTGCCATCATCGCAATTGGGTAGCGCGCGCTGCAAAGTTGAGGTCAGGTTATGAATACACTGGTGGGAAGTTAGTAATACATACAGCTCTCCGCTTCGAATCATGTCAATGATCCATAGGATCATCCCATGCCTGCAGGCACTCGCGAAAATGCCGGTCTCCTCAAAAACGTCCCACGACCGTTTCTTTTCATCAGCCTGTGCGGCCTTCCAGTTCTTCGTGCATGATGATTCGACTCCGCGCGAGCCCGCGCCATCTGTCGGATCACCTTCGGGCTGAGGTTCAGGGCTTGGGTCATTGTTCGGAGCTTCCGTTGCTGCGGGATACACTCCGTCAGGCACGGTAACATCGGCCGTCTGTGTGATATGAGCTACGCCGGCGGGCAGTGGGTGATGGTGCACTCACAGATCCTTCCTGTGCGACCGCACAATTGGTGGAGTCCTGGCTGCGCGTGTCATCGCGTTGCGATTTCTTTTGCACTTCGTTTGCGAATCTATTCACAAAGTCTTGCGGTAAGAAATAATCGCTCTCTTGGAAAGTGCGTGTATCGCCAATTTGCCGTCCACCGAGGGGTCGCATGCGCTTGAGAGAGTTGTTGCCGTCCATGCAGATCATGCGAGCAAACGGTCGCTCCGGTTCCCCAATTAACTGAACCAAATCTTAGATATGACGATCACAAACTCATCAGTCAATAGGTTTACCTGATAACAGCACGCGGGGCATGCATTGCGTGCCCTCCAATCCGGCTCATCACGCCCAAGAGCTACTTGAACTTTTTTGTTGACAGCCCGTAGGATGACTAGGTACACATCAAAGGCGTCGGACAATGCGTTACGGATCGTACGTTGATATGAAATCTTTATTTATTAGTAGCAAGCGCCATGTATGAGCGACCGAGTCAACTATATACATTCGCGTACCAAAACTTACTCGATAGTAGTGGCATACCAGCTTCGCAAACGCCTCGATGCTGAATGAGGGCTTGAACAGACGGACGCACCGTAGAAGTTCCAACGTGCGGAGTGAGATAGCGAGAGTGGGTTTGACCGGAGAAGAGCCGAGGTAGCCATGTGCAAGGAGGGCTTCGCAGACACTGTTAAACGTAGATAATGATACCGTTGTCGTTGTGACCAGGTTGAAGATGTCGAGGACCTTGATTTCCAAGCTGGAGGCTTCATCGGACGGGCGTCGGGGAGGCGCAGCCGTATGGCCATTAGAAGCCGGCTGGTCGGATGGTCCGCAAGTCTATCCAAGACAACGGTCACAGTGTATGAGCTTTTCAGCGCACAACAGTTACTCGCACATTGACGTACCTGAGATGCTGGAGACTCAGAGCTCGCAGGAGCTTGGGGAGGTTGCGCTGTTGAAGGAGCTTCGGAAGAGCTTGATGTTGCTGCTGGAGGGTACCGCCAGCGCACATAGACGTCGATGAGGCGCGGGATAACTTCTTTCCAGTGTCTATCCAGCCGCTCTATACGGTGACACCACGTCCTAGTGTCTCGAGCCTTACGGTATGGTTTGCTGGAAGTCGAAAGGGGCGGCTGTAGGTGAATGAAGCGAGCTGGGTAGGATGCAGACGTACCTGTACTTCAATAGCTCATCCATCAAGTCATCATCGACCTCGACGGCGTCCTCCACATCTTCCCAAGCATCTTCGTCGCCTTCGCCGCCATTCACGATGTCGTACATGGACCCGTGATCCTCGAAGTCCGGGACAGCGGGCTCGTCCTCTCCGCGCATCGCAGTGATCGCCCGTATGGTGGTTTCGTCGAGCCCTTTTATACAACGATCAGTTAGATCAGGCTACATATGTATAAGCCTTACGTACCGTTCAAATTGGCCTTGAAGTCGTTGGAGGCAAGGACCTTGTCGCGAATGATCGCGTCGGTACCCATACGTTGAGCGCGAAAATTCTTGCGTGGCGGTCCATCGCCGTCGGGCTCCTCAGGACCTACCACCTTGACTGATCTAGAAGCCCTAGTGCGTTTCTTAGCCATGCAGACAAGCGGGGAAGATAGAAAGCAGGAGAATTGAAGACAGAGAGACAGACTCGAGACAGAGAGACAGAGAGACAGAGAGACAGAGGGAAGAGGCGCCCGTAGGATGCAGGCGCGCATGAGATACGAGAGACGCTCGTGAACTTGATGCCATCAGGGGAGGAGCTACTCAACGCCTACGTCATGAACGTTGAGCATTTATTGAACGTTCGTTGGTAGCGCTGACGCCGGCGGCGGAAGGGTTTTCTTACTCAAATGAGACTGTATTTCGAGGCTATATATTATAGTACACTAACCTACAAGTAGGAAGTCATGATAGAATAGAAAACGAGAAAAAATGAGGATGGGACAGCGTAACGAGCATGGTCGCTGTTGAGGACAGCGAGCACGACTGGTGCAGTAGCATGAAGTCGTATAGACGTCGTTATGAGGAAGCGAAGAGGGCGCGTGAGGGTGAGTGAAGCGCGGCGGCGCTCGAGGAAGGTGGTGACTACAAGGCTGTCGCTGCATAGAGTGTTATAGTATGTAATCTATCAATAGAGCGCGACGTCAGCATACAAGAGCAAAATAAACAGGAAGAAACGAGTGGAAATGGAGCGCGTGACGGCGGAACGAGGGTGCTCGCCGTCGGGCACAGCGAGCACGACTCCGGCGGTGGCGTGGAGCGGTATAAGCGCCGTCACGAGGGTACGCGGAAGGCGCTCAAGTGTTGTAGACGCTCAGTGGCGAGTGAAGCGCCGGGGCGCGCGGGGATGCTCGTGGTTACTAGGCTATTGCTCCATGGAGAGCTGTAGTATGTCTATAAATCGGTAGAGGGGGATGTCAGCGTGAGGTAGCAAGAAAAACGAGAGAAAAAGACAAGGAAATGGGAGCGGGACGGCGGAATGAGCGTGCTCACCGGTCGGGAACAGCGAGCACGGTAGTGATGGCGAGGTGGTGAGGGGGTGCGCGTGGGGGACGATGCCGAAGGCGCTAGTAGCTGCCGAGCCATACTCAACGCCGGCGGGCCTGGGCGGGGGCTATCTAATCAGTCCCGATCGGGGGAGATCTCTTGATCTATGTTTATCAGGAGGACGACAAACCTCCTCACACTGGGGGCATCGACCCGTGGGACAGGGTGTTACACTGTGATCCCATTGTAACATCAGACTAAATATGGTCAGGCTGTGACAGCCAGCTCCATAGTGTACTCACTTTGATTATGATCACGGTTTTACTTGTGTGTTACACATTGTCTGATCCCCTATAGACATGCAATATATCATCAGAGTATGTATTGTGTGGGGCAGAGTGTCACATCAGTGAGCCACTCTTTGTGAGCCACTCGTAAGTTTAGCATATTACGAGCTGTCTCACAGATGTGCCACTGCCTATGTAACTACTGAGAGTCTAGTGTATGTATAGCATATGTAGACATATGTTATGGATAATTCATGGTAGTTATATGGTAGTTATACAGCCTGTGAAGTCAACATAACATCAGCGAGGGACAAAGTCTAACACCATAAAGAAATCTAAGACAAACATTGCATATGGTGTATTGATACATTGAATAAGTGTTTCTTTGATTCTGAATAGAAATATCTTGTGTGCGTATCTCATATTATTATGATGTACCTGTTGACATAATCCAAAATATACACATATTTTTACTCCAATGATCATATCAAAATGCAGATGCCATCATGGTGGCTTTATATGAAGTAGTTATCACATGATATTATATATGATTACTCTTAGCATCTAGTGAGCCGCTGCATCCGACGAGTGAGCCGCTGCATCTGACGAGTGAGCCGTTGCATCCGACGAGTGAGCCGCTGCATCCGACGAGTGAGCCGCTGCATCCGACGAGTGAGCCGCTGCATCCGACAAGCGAGACACTGCTTCCTGCTGCTTCTGATGAGCGAGCCACTGCACATAAAGAGCATTCAAGAGTATGTTACGCTAAGTCAGCTGCTGCATTGGAAGGCTAAGAAGTAAGCTCTGACGTGTTTTTCAGCATCTTAGCCTGGATGCTCATCAGATGTAGCAGGTGTGTACCCTTCTTCATACTGATAAGCAGTTATATATTGGAGGTTCAGATAGACATAGTTCATACTCAACTGAATTGATCATATTATTGTCTACCCCTTTTCTATAGCTGCAGTCTCAATGACTCTTCCATATAATTGCTACATTCTTAGTGCTCATAACATAATCTCTAAATGTTGAATCTTAGATATTGCTCACATAGTACTGATTGAATAGAGTTGACATCAAGTACCATTAGAATGCAGAATCCACCATTGAAATAAGTAGTATTATATAGACTGATATGATCAGCTAAATTGTACAACAAAAAACAGATGAATCATATAACAAAAACAGAATAACTTAACAGAATTAACAAGATTAATCAGGAATGCTGAAAAGAACAGACTACATGACATGGATGTATGACATCATCTACAGGATTAACAGACAGAGTTAACTGCATTAACAGCAAACATTAACAGGATTAACATGATGGCCACGAGATGAACATGTCAGGATTAACAGGATTAACATGACAAGATTAGCAAGATTTACATCGACAAGATTAACATGACAAGATTAACAAGATTAACATGACAACATTGACGAGATTAACATGACATCATTGACGAGATTAACATGACAACATTGACAAGATTAACATGACAACATTGACAAGATTATCATAACATCATTGACGAGATTAACATGACAACATTGACAAGATTAACATTGATAAGATTTAGTGTTGCCGTCAAGGTGAGCTGAACTTGAAACTCGCCTCGAATGAAATGCAAGTCCCATCAACTTGTCCCAGCCATCGGGCCCACAAGACTGGGTGCTTGTCTTACTGAGGACACCTTGCCACCAAGTGCGGCGGTTGTTTGGGCTCATTGCCACCTGGAGTGCACACATCTTCTAAAATTAATAATACACGTAGGGGCATATATCATGACATTCTTAGGCCACGATCTGAAGTGTCACATTGCATCTCGGTGATGCGCATGGTGCCTGCCTAGGCTTAGAAGAACAAGCTTGCACCTTCGCTAATTGTGCCCTTGAGCTGCCTCTTGTGCTAGCAGCTCTTGCGTGAAGACTCTCCCTCTAATGTACTGTTTGGCGAAGTCCCTGCTTCCTCCCATGCAACTCTGCAACTCCCTTCACTGACCTCCCCCTTGCGACTCCCTTCCATTCTGATCTGGGGCATCTTGCGAACACATCCTATTCCCTTGCGAGCACACCACTCCTCTCACGGAGATACTGCCTCTCTTGTGAATGCTCTGCTTTGCTTGCGAACTGCCTGCTCTCCTTAGCGGACTATAGCAAGCCAGAAAAGGTCAGCGAAGAGGTCGTTACATCATTTGCGAGGCCACCCCAAGCCTATAGGGATGTGCTAGGGAATCGCACAGTTCGCTAGCCTCGCGTTGTACCCACACAGAGTTGTTAGGCGCTGGTGGACTTGTAGCATGGGCCAGCCATGTAAAATACACGCCCTGGGCGTCTAGACACGACAGACAACTCCTCCCCCTTCCCCTCCCTCACTAGACANTGCCTACTTCTACTACCTACCGTCAGAGTCTCAGAGTCTTTCAGCTGCAAACCCTTCTTCCATTGATACATCCTCCGCTAATCTGTAACTTGACATCCTACGAACCTGTTGCCTGCGAACTGCGAACCCTGCGACCGTGAACTCTGCAACTGCGAACTCTGTGACTGCGAACTCTGTGACTGCGAACTCTGCGAAATCTGCGAAACCGCAAACTGCAAACAGCGAAGACAGCAAACCTGCAAAACCTGCGACCCTCGCAAGTTCAGAGTGTGAAGCTGCGAGTGCTACATTAGCAGGATTGCGGGAGTCGTTTGTGTGAAGGCTAGCTGGGTTCCTCTCCTTTCCCCCATATACTCAGCAACTTTTGCAAACCTGCAACTACCAACCTGCGAACCGTGAACCTGCGAGGCTTGTGATTGCAAAGTCCGCAAATTGCAAGGCTAGCGGCGCTCCCCTCCCTCCCTTTCCATTCTGCGAACCTGCAACACCCTCCCCCATCCTCTCCCATCTCTGTACCCTTCGCGAGGGCCAGAGAACCCAGATTCCCTTTCCCCCATACCCTTAAGGTCTCTCAGTTGTGATATTTACGGCCTGCAAAATCTGCAAAATCTGCGGAACTTACAAACTGCGAACACTGCGAACTGTGAACTGCGCACTGCGAGTTGCGAATCCTTGCGAAACTGCGAACTGCGAATCTCTTGCAACAACCCTTGCGAAAATCTGCGAAATCACGTAGTTGCAAAATTGCGCGAAGCTGCAAAAACGAACTCCACAAAAGTTTGCGAAATTCTGCGAAATCTGTAAAATTTGCGAAACCGACAGATGTGAAACGTGTATTGGAAGTGCCACGTCAGGCGAGTTGCAAACAGCCTTCGCGCGAAACCCTGTGCTCCTCTCCTCTTGTCCCTTTCTTTGCTCCCTTCCAGCAAAAGCCACGAACTCTCCCTCCTTGCTCTCGCCCAGCTTTGCACCCTTCGCAAAGGCCGGCAGGGTCTTCTATGCTACAGACGAAGGGGACGTTCTCGTGTCCGTCAATCGTGATGATGCACAGTGCGTGGACACGTTCACCCTCTGCAACATCCTTTACGCACCTGCAATGCCCGTCTCTCTCATCTCAGTCAGCCAACTCATCTCCTCTGGGTTTCAAGTACATTTCGCTAGGAATGGCTGTCATCTCACCACTCCTGCCGGCAACTGTTGGAAGTAGTAGAACAAGTATTCACATTGGACATCCTACTGTACGCGCGCTTAGCGCCGAACTCACTTACTAAGCCTCTCAAGGCTCTTTGTACTCGTGTTTTCGTTGCTCTCTCCTCAGCTGCTACACATAACGTGCACCAGACTGAGGTGAGACCTTTCACATTTGATTCTAATGTTCTTTGCTGACATGTACTTAGTATCTCGTGTCCACTGGGTAATACAGTTCAGCTGCTACACATAACGTGCACCAGACTGAGTATCTCACGTCCGCTGGATCCCTGCACACCGTCTTTCTGCAACAGGTTATGAGCCCTGTGAGGACACTCTAACCGACTGAGAACACAGACTGCCTAGTGTACAAGCTCATCCACTTGTTCATCAAAACATTGTCATTCTTTTGTCATGACCTCGAAGCCCAAAGCGCCAGCCGCTGATACAGCGGCTACACCACTTCCCCCATCCACCTCAACTCCCACCGTGACTACGAGTCAATCAAGTTGTCTACACGACATCGCGTTCTTGAAGAACGACGGCTCCAACTTCACCATGTGGAAATTCAGGATCTCTCGGGTTCTGATGCAGCATGGCCTATGGACAATCATTAGCAGAACTGAACCCCAGCCCGACAGTAGCGCCAATACGGCCGCTCGCACGAACTGGACAGCCTGCGACGAGAACACTTTCACGCAAATCACGCTTACGCTCAAGGACGAGCCGCTGAATGGTGTCATGCATTTGACAACTTCGAAGGAAGTGTGGGACAAGCTGGTCACGGCATACGAGGGAAAGGGACAACAGACGATGGCGTCTCTCATCAGTGAGCTCTTCCGTGGGACTCTCTCCAATGAAGCTCTGCTCCGTCCGCAACTCGACATGATGCTCCACAAGAAGCATCTGCTCACCTCGCTTGGACAGCCACTCTCTGACTCGCTCATAGCGATCGCGATGTCAATCTCCCTTCCCCCTTCCTATTTGACACTCCGCACAATCCTCATGGCTGCTGACACGACGCCTACAACCGAAAAGGTCATCTCAGCCGTGATGAAGCATGAGAAGATGCTACAGAACGAGGCAAAGCACTCAGCCCTACTCATGTGCGCAGCGCCGAAGACAACCACATCCAAGCAGAAGCCCAAGGGTAACAAGCCCAAGTGCGCACACTGCAGCAAACTTGGGCATAAGAAGGACAAGTGCTGCAAACTGAAGGCTGAGCTTGAAGCCAAGCAGAAGACAGACTCTGTGGCAGGCAACAAGTCTGGCGACCTCACAGCAGAGGTCACGTCCGTCAGCGACCCCAGCATCCTACGGATCTTTGTTGCGGATGCACTCGCAGCGAAACAGAAGCACTTGGCCTTGCACTGGATAGTCGATTCCGGCGCATCTGCGCATATGTCGTCTGAACGTGCTCAGTTCGTCACGTACCACGAGCTTCCAGATGCGAAGCGAGTCTGGTTTGGCGACAACTGCTACATCTTAGCTGTGGGCACTGGCTCTATGTACCTTGACCTCCATGGATCTGACAGCCCTGTTCTGGTCTCTCGAGTCTTTTTCGTGCCTGAACTCCATGGCAACCTCCTCTCCATCTCTCGTCTCACCACAAGTGGATACTCGATCAAGTTTGTCATAGACGGCAGCCAAGTTGTGAGCCAAGCAAGCGACACGGTTGTCGGGACTGCGTCACTCCAAGACGGTCTCTACATCCTCAATGGGACTGCAATGGCCTCAGACCATGCTCGCATTGCTGAGCTAGACACCCCCTCACTCCAGGGCGAGTATGACCCGGGACCACTACCCTCATCACTCAGCGCCTTCGTCGCTCGAGAGTCATGAGCAACTGTGGACACCTGGCACTCGCGGCTAGCCCATCTCAATGTCGACGCCATCCTTCGCATGGTACAAAAAGGGATGGTCGAGGGGATGACTCTCATTGGAGAGTCGAAGCCTCCCAAGAAGATCTGTGTGACTTGTCTAGCTGGAAAGCAGACGCGCGACCCCATTCCCAAGGAGACCACCGCATCCGCTCCGCGCCCCAACCACCGCATCAGCTCCGACCTCATGGAGTCTCACACTCACTCACCATTCAGTGAGAAGTACCTCGACACGTACGTTGACTGGGCCTCACGGCACATCACTGGTTACGCACTCAAGGCAAAATCAGACCAGCCGACTACACTGGACATGCACCTTAACCGTGTGGAGGTGCTGGTGGGCGAGCCAGTCGTCTACCTGCAGTCTGACGGTGGAGGCGAGTACGACAACAAGCACGTCGCCGTGATCTGCAAGGAGCGAGGCATCCATCACGAGATGACAAATCCGGATACTCCCCAGGAGAACGGCATCGCCGAGCATGCTAATCGGACGATCAAGGAGATGGCTCTATATATGCTCCAGGGTGCAGGTCTGCCAAAGACGTACTGGGCCGAGGCAGCCAAGTACGTCATCCACATCCTCAACCGGACACCTACTCGCTCACGCAAGGATGACATCACTCCGCACGAGGCATACACCGGTGTGAAGCCCTCTGTCGTTCACATCCGCCCGTTTGGCTGCAAGGCCTTTGTGCACATCCCAGAGAAGAAATGCACCAAGTTCGACCCGAAGTCACTGGAGTGCGTGCTCCTCGGCTACTGTGAGCACAAGCGGGCCTACCGGCCACTACACCGTCCCACGGGGAGGATCGTGGAGTCACGTGATGTTGTGTTCGATGAAGGCGAACAAGAGGGTGTCCCTACCCGCATTGTCATCAACATTGAACCGGTGTTTCCCAGTGAACAGGCCGAGCCGGCGCCGCACTATGCTCAAGTTGAAGCCCAGTCAAAATTAACAACGTGCCCTGCTGCTTTGTTCCGTCCAGTTCTGCGAAATGTCAAAAATTGCGGAGTGCATCCGGATGCATCTGCTCTGATACAATGGAAATTCACACGGTTGATGTGTGTTGAATCAGACGATGCTCGAGACATGCTCAAACATGCTTCGCGCTGCTCTGTTCGACCGTGTTTGGCTCAATCCGGACGTGTTGAGCCTGCTTGACTTGCTTGACGAGGCCTGGTCAAGCAGGTGTTTGGTTTGACACCCGTCTGTTGCTTTGGGTTGTTTGGTCGACGACGCTCGTGTTTGGAACAAGACCGTGCTCGCCGCCGCTGTTTGCTCCAAGACATACCCTCAGCCAATCCCATTGCTTGTCCTCTTGTCCGGGGTCCCGTCCTGCGACTGCGTGCGCCTGCGTGCGCTCCTCGTTCTCAAAACAAGCGCCCGTGACCTGTCTTGGCTAAGGATCAAAACATCGACGTCATCGCTGCCTCGCGATTCTCTTAAGTCCAGCGACGCCGTTTCGAGTCTCGACAATCACTTGTCTTCTGACCGCCACCATCTCCATCCACAGTCGGTTCGTCCTGATTTTGTCGCCTATTCCCCTCGTTCTAACATTATTGTCCTAGCATCCCCTGATACTCATAGTGCGCATTGCTCAAGCACGTAAGTCCATGATCGACAGCTTTAGGCTCAGAACACTGACTATATGCGCCCAGTGACGTCCAATTACAGTCCGAACACATGGGGCCCGTGCCAGGTGAGCTTCGCGCTCTGATACCATCCCTGAGCCCATCTACCGCACTTGCGTCTAACAGTTGTTGTTCCGAGCATGCAGGTTGCAAGGCGACACAACGTAGGGGGAAGAAGCAAGTCAACGACAAATGGGTAGGGATAGGATGTGGGCAGTGTGAGAGGGAACGAGGGGCAGCGGGCTGTCTATATGCGCATAGACGGCGGGCGACCCTCACGTATGTGCAGATATGGATGACGTGGGCGGCGAGCCCGGATGTATGTGCAGATATGGATGACGTGGGCGGCGAGCCCGGATGTATATATTATGAGTACAGTTGTTTGCAGAATAGAATGTATATTCGCGTTTTCCAACAGTAACTTTATGCGCGGATACGGTTGGATACGTGTGCATACGCTTGCATATGGGGTTCCTGATTAAGCCAAACTATTCTGCAGGTGCGGATATGTGCGGATGCACGCGTACACGACCATTGCCACTCCAGAATGCCCCGTAAAACATTACACACCAGTGCACTTTTTCCGGTGCCATACGGGGCTGTCCGGAAATCTGTAGATCCCGAACACCGACGGATACGCCTGTTATAAATTTTGACTGGGGTTGAAGTCCCAGACGTCCCTCCATGCCCTACCCGCCACGTCACTGTTGAGGAAGTCCCTGATGAGGATGACCCCAACTCGACACGCATGGTGGACAACATTGAGGCTCAAGTCCTGCCCGAGGCTCCCCCTCCATCCACCCCTTCTGTGTCACCTGCTCCATCTGCACAACACCGTCGTGTCCCCATGTCCAACGTCCCGGGACCCTACCCTCAGCTGATTCCAGCGCCGGAGGTACGACGTTCGACACGTGCAAACTTTGGTTGCCCACCCGTCCGCTTCACTGCCAGATGACACCTGCCGCCGCTGGANGGGGGGGACTCACATGCTAAGGGTGACCACGACAGCGGGCATGCAAATTGTGCCGCTACGCTCAGTGACGAGCTGCGCACATACGCTGAAGCCATGTCTCGTCCTGACGCTGAACAGTGGAAGGCAGCATGCGCAGAGGAATAATATGATTCGCAACGGGTGCAGCCGTGGTGGGCGCTTACCACAAGCAGGCCAATTTCGGGCAGCGCGGCGCAGGCGACCTCATCCGCTCTTCGCACGAGGGCTAAGAAATGATAGGATAGACAAGTTCTCGTGGTATTGGAGAGACATTAAGTGAAAACCATGCTAGGAATACATTGAGCAATAGTGGCACTAAAAACAGNCCCTTTCTCGTCGGATCATACAGCCCGCAGAAGTCCACAACGCTGCCGCACGGAGATGTTGGAAAAGGCCAGGTTCGTCAAGAGAGCCCCACCATAGTCCATCGCAGACGCACGGTGGCTCCCCGAGTATGCTGGCTAGCGCTTTGGCAACCAGTCCGTGACCGAGCACGAGAAGCATACACATGAGAGCCAACCNAAAGCAAGGCCCGTCGCTGAAATGCTTGATTAACAATGATGATACAACAGTAGGACGACGATTACCTTGTGGATTGCTGTGGTACCGAGAAAGTCCATCGGAGGCAGTGGAAGGATGACGGAGGTAAGCATGGGCAAGGCGATCGCGGAGCGAAGCGCTAGAACGAGCCAGGTCGGATCTATGACAGTGCGGCGCATGATTCGTTCGCTTCCAAGGGTCGCTAGCAGCACCAAGGGGAATCGGTCACGGTCGAGCCGGTACGAAACATAGAGGCGTCGTCGCGTCTCGAGGACAGGAAGGGCCGGAACGCTGAACCACCCGGCGGAGTCAGTAGCAACTGAGTTGTTATGCAGCAACCGCGGCGTCGGGACAGCTATGCGATTGAACACGGCTTCGACAGCAGACCATCCACGATCAAGGGGAGCCGTTTGACTATGCTGTCCAAAGTCATGCTGGAAGATAGACGACAAGGACAGAACCAATGTTCCATGCGCCGCGGCCGATTCACCAAGCGTACCATGGTCATGGCACAACAAGGACGGAGGCACTGAGCAACGTTGCTGAAGGGCGACTGGGTCTAGTACTCCGCTATCGCAGGCGTTGGAGCTGGAAGACGAGAATTCATATTCTTCTACAGCCTGGACAGACGCATCAAGTCGGCCTTTTCCCGGGGTTCCGAGACGCCCCTCGAGGACCTGCTTCAAGCCCTTGATATCAACTGCAACAAATTTGAATCCTCCGCGCTGCGATGCACGCTATACCACTCACGTTCTCTGTCATGGTTTTCGGCCTTCAACCGGGTTACGTCCTCTTCCAAGCGGTACTCCAAGTTGATGTAATCGGTCTTCGCTACGTCGAGAGCGGCGGTGACATCTTCGAGCTGGAACTGAAGGCTAGATGACCTATCGCGGAAGAACGCCACCTCCATGCTAAGAGCCGCCTATAATGCGATGTTAACGCGACAATGACAGCATAAACAATAGCAACCACCAACTCACATTGTCTCGTTCAAGATATGTTATGCGACTATCCAAAGACCGCGTAGCGCACTCACGCTCCGACATAACGGCCTCCCACTTCGTCCGCCACAGCTCTCTGTCTGCCTGCACATCTTCGACTTGCTCACGCGCAGCATTCTAGATATGGGGAGTTAGTTGAACCAATAATCAGGACTGTACTGCCGATCACTCACATAGTCTTTGGTAACAATGTCTAACTTCCCCTCTAGTCTGCGATAGCGCTCCATCTGAGCGTGCCGATCTGCTTCACGCAACGCGGCGCTATCTTCGAGTCGAACCTCGAGGTCAGATATCATCTCCTTGTCAGCATTCTGCCACCAGCGATGCGATGTTCAATTGCTGTCGAGGAGCTATGACTGATAACGTACTGATCGCTCATGCAAACGGCGTGCTTGCTTTTCCATCCGACTAGTCGTCGCCCTCTCTTCAACGATCTCAGCTTCAACCTGGCCGACACGCTCCAACGCCGCGTTCAGCTCGCATTTGAGGTTCACGAGTTCGCGATCAGTCGCTTGAATGGTACAGAAACACCAAACGGTGATGTTCCCGCTTTCCAAGACCAGCTGCGGGATATGACATCTTGGGCATACAGAACCTAAGTCTGTAACGGCGTGAGCCTATCTAACCCCCTGTAGAGACTAGATTCAACTTGCCACATTGTTTCTCTTCGATATATTGAGTTGCGTGAGCGGCGTGATGGGTACGCTCGTATTCATGCTCCTTCACACGGCGGGGGTATATCAGAGCGGAAAACCTCCCTAGGACTTTTGGAACATACCCATAGGTTGCGCGTATGGACATCCGAGGAAGACGAAACAGAAGGCATGTCGACGGGGAGCAGGATGAGACGATAAACGACGCCATGGAGAATTACAAGGTATGTGGGTTGGCAGGAGACAAAGAGCTCTTTCGATGTACATGAGGCCCGCGCCCGGTAGGAGACGGTCAGGCGCGAACAGATCCCCAGTTGACAGAGCATGTCGTCATGGGCGTCTACAGAGGAGTCAAACGCCCAAGCACGATCTCAGATCTCGATACAAACTTGATTCGATTAGCACGGTTAACAACATGAACAGCATGAACAACGCCGCTAACTTCTCGTCGCGCTATGATGATACATCAGCAAAATGTAAATCCTCTGAGAGCGTCTGTAACCTCTGTCACAGAGGTTACAGATGCTCTCAGATCACAGACTTGGCAGACCCATATTTCAGACCTCTCAGACATGGCAGACCCTATTGTAAGGATCACGAATATATATAAAAAGATCTTTCTTAACTGTCATACTGTGAAGTAAACACATGGAAACTGATGATCTTCCGAGCCATGCTGATTTATACAAAAATCTGATTTAAAAAAAATGTCACCAGAGCAGGGTTCGAACTACCCACCTCACCTGCGGAGCGAAGTGCTGATGACCACTGCACCACAGGGGCTTCATAAGTTCAAGTTACAACTAAAAGATCAATGCCTCTGAGCTGAGCTAAGCCGGGGTTGAAAGCCGCCGAGAACTCTAAGTCCCCATGTCGCTCTTGGTCTCCTTGTGTTCTGTACAGGCAAACCAATGAGGGCACACTGTGTGTTATCACATATCTGCATGTCCTTTCTGACGTTACTATGGCTTGTTTAATGAGGGCCATGCATAAAATATTTTTAATATGTCTGAGCTCTGAGAGGTCTGAAACCTCTGAATTTTTTGGTCAGAGGTTTCAGACCCTTTCAGAGGATTTACGTTTTGCTGATGTATTACGCGTGGACTACAATACACACAGTAAAACAGCAGTAATGAAGGACTTGACTACGATGAACTGAGGAGGAGCGAAAGCACGAAGCACTATAAGCTGTCGGGAATCATGAGTGGCGTCCTGTTGGCGATAGACTCAGCGACGAGTTGAGCGGTTTCGACAAGAAACCTAGCAGTCTCAGGGTGAGCGCGATGTTGGAAGAAAGGCACGGATGCGAGTACTTACTTGGATACTGCTTGACGAGCCATGTGCTTCGCCTCAACGCTGTTGATATTCACAACAAAGGATTGGCATCCGCCGCGCATGACGATGACCTCCCCGCGCCAGTCAACGTCCTGGATGACGCTCTTGAGGGCGCGATTGACTTGGCAAGATGGGCAGTATTGCGCGGCGATCAGGTAGCGGTATTCACGCCCGCCACCGTCTTGGCAAGTGACCCAAGATTCGTGAAGTTGGCCACCGGCACCGAGAATGGCCTCGAAAGCGGGAAAGCTGGGGTAGGCTTGTACGTCGCGGCCTGGATACGTGGCCGTTGGGACGTTTACAATGTCCGCTTTCCGTCCGTTAGACGTAAATAGAAGCCCTGTGATTGACTTCATTGTCGGCTGCGCGTGCAATGATCAGCAATGGACAATATGCCCCATAGCGTGAGGATATCCACTCACCTTCTTGCATCTGAGAGGTGTACGAACCGAAGGCATAATATGAATGGCGTCAAGGTGCGAGCGAACGTCCGACAAGTTGGGTCGGGCTCGGAGGAGATCGAAGACGTGGTCGCTGCAGTGGCGGATTTGTGACCTTTCGCCTTTATATACCGGAGTCTCGGTGACCTTAGCACGGGATCACACGTGGTTGCCTGCCTTCAGACGATTCACTGGACTGTCATATTGCCTAGAGATTTGACGGTTAGCCTACGCTGAGGTCGCCTAGGGGCAGACGACTTGGTTCTTACACCTACAGGAACCACCAGTAGGACGCCTTGGTGATCATGCACTGAGGAGAACGTTCACTGATGCTGGACACTGTCAAACGCGCATCCACGGGTAAGCCATTTGAGCACGTGACCTTGATCAACCCGTACTGCAAAGATAATTCATAATGCTATAATTCAAGGTTCATAATCGCTACGCAGACACCACGCGTGCCTATGAACATATATAATCGGACGCACCGTACGGTCATAAGAGCAGAAGAGCAGTTGTATCAGAGTCACGGTCGAGCACTGGCTCAGGCTGTCATCTTGGGCGTCTGTCCAGCCAGGGCGCTCCGGACGGCTGTGATTTGCTCGTGCTTGCATCTACTTTCCCTTGTTTGGCCTATACAAAGGTACGCTTCAAGCGCTTTGTAACTCCTTCGTAACCTACCGCCTGCGCAATGGGACAATGTATACGTCTTGGCTTTATATGCCTACTCTGTGTCGACACCGACTTCCTCCCCATTTACCACGAAGACCGCCACCCTCTCCGATATGACAGCGTTTAAGTACGAACATATTTTGGCCAACTGAATGTCTGACTACCACTGACGCGTCTCTGGGTTGTTCTCAGCGATCCCATCATCACCTTCACTGAGGACGACGTGAAGATCAATATAAGCAAAGACCGCAACTCTATCATCGTTGCAGTTTCGCAAGTGGAGTGGACCCCCGTCCGTTTAGCTTTGGCCTCTCTGACGCCATCTCTTGGTGAGTCTATCTCTCATCCTCACGGACCGCAGCTAATGTTCGTTCACATAGATGGACTCGTCTTGAAGAAGGTCACTCTAGCTGACGCCCAAGATACGAGTCGCGCGNTTTTTCCCCGGGAAGTCTGTGGACATCGTGATCCAACCCGATACCTTGTTCAACGGAAATGAGGTACGTCGTAACACATTCTATAGCCCGACGACCAGTAACCTTCATTCACCCTCAGTCTCTCCTCTGCGTCACTCTGCTCAATGCTATGTGGCCCAGGGTCACTGTGAGCTTTTCTACTCGGCGTGCCTTTTGGGGATTCGTCGAGGCCTTTGCGAAAGCGAAGCGTGACGCCGACCAACGTCAGCAGGAGGTCACTCAGGCGTTGGCCAAGCTCCGGGAGAAGCTGTCTCGTTCGGCCGAAGGTCAAGATGAGGGTACGTCCATTGAGGGCTAGATGTCACAATTGTCTCCTGAACTCATGTGCACACAGCGCCCGCAGCCACGACCACGAATGATAGCGCTTAGTACTTGCGTGCTTCATAGACGTGCTTCGTTGTATCTTTCAAGTAATCAATGAATTTCCCAGTTCCGCCCCATATACTCTGCGTGTCTGCGTGTCTGTTCAACCCTGCCCGGCGCCCTTGTGTTGGTACTCGTGTCCCGCTGGACTCGATTATGCGCTTACTCGGGTCGATCACACTCTTCCTCAGCATGGGCTTTGTGCTGCTGAGGACTACGATCACAGACGGCCGCCCCGCTTCCCCTGCTGTCCTCTGCGCCCATTACGCGTATGAGTTCGCCGCTTCTACGGCCGAAGCGCTGAACATGGAGGCGCTCGCTCAAGCCTGCGGGTTGATGCGCACTGAAGCGCTAACGCGGATGGGGTAGTCCCCTACCTCCAACTTCCCATACTGCGTAGAGCTCGCAGCCTGGCTCACTGCACCGGACACCGACCTGCCTTTAAGTCAGGGAAAGTCTGTTATGAGCACGAACACTGCTCTAGATGCTATATCTGCAGGCCATTTGCAAGAGCACTTACGTTGACGTCACGATCAGCTGCAGTTCCCCTTGATCAACTGACCACGAGCACAAAGCACAAAGCAACTATGGCTGTATGGCAAGTTGCGAGGGCCGCGAACAAAGACTGCACTGTCTCTTAGGCCCGAGGTGCTATCACTCACGGATACTATCCACCTTGAACATACCCGCCACCGCACTTGCCCCCGCATCCCAGTCACCGATCCACACGATGGCATCTACAGAAGAGACCACGGAGATTCTGTGAGTAGACATGCAAAACCACTTCAAACTGAGCCAACAGGGTTGCAGCTTCGAAACGACGGTGGAGTCCTTCACCGCCGTCGATGACGACGGCCATGAAATCCTCGTATCTGGCGAGGGCACGATCCTCACCATTTGCAAGGATGCCGACGCTAGTAAGACGTTGTAATGGCGATAATAGCCCCTCCGCTGATCCCTCGCGTCTTCAGTCATGATATCTGCTATCAATGTAGCCACTGGGACGTCGTTGGCCCTCTCTTTGGTCGAGGAATTGCCGTTGAGGTGGTTGATGCCGAGCCGAGTGAGTCCGTATGCCACCTCCCACCACTACGAGCTACTGATGTCCTACGTCAGTCGCCTATCATATACGCTCGCTGCGACAACTACGGCGTCACCGCCAGGATCGTCTTTGCCTGTAGGGACGATCTCGTCGAGTTTCAGCGCCACCGCTGCGTTGAGATGCTGAGGTGGTGCACGGAGCACGGCGCCGCATCGATGCCTTTGNCAGCACGAAGATACCGGCGAGGTCGTCGCCCTGTCAGAGTATCTTAGAAGGCTCGAAGAGGTTTGGATGGGGGAGACTGAGCCCCATCCCGAGGCAGCTCATCCCGAGACAGACGTCGTTGAGGAGGAGTTACTTCCTTAATCTTGCTCATCATACAAATGTGTTGGCTGTGAATCTTACAGTATATGTGTTGTTTGCGTGCTACACCTGATGCGAGCACTGGTCTCCTTTTCTGCCTTAGTCAACCTCCGAAATCTGTAGAGCGCCCTTTTAACACTTGTCATACCTATCGAGGATACAATCAGTCGCGCCGCGCCCGAAGTCTGCGCAGGGCAAGCGATGCGCTCCCGGAGGGTGCTCCCATGGTTCCTCGAGGTTCCCGCTCATTTTAACGTCTATTATGGCGACGTGATTACGTCCCTAACTTCCACACATGGATGCTCTCCTCACGATCCTCGGGTCAGAAGCGTACTCGACATAATCGGCAGTGAATGGTTCGAGGAGGATGAACGTAGATACAAGATAATGTGAGACAGCATTACAAGGGTGTCGTATATATGACACACAACGATCCTTCGGGTAGACGGAGCACCTGTGCGATAGCTTCTATGTCGCTCATATCAGTAATGCAAGGGCGACGAGGCAAGGACGTTTGCGGCCACTGACTCAAGGTGAAGTCACAGAGCAAGATCGCCACGCAATCTAATGAGAACGTTGCCTGTGAGAATCTTGGCATCGGTAAGTCATTCCGTTGGATACGGTATCCGCTTGCAAGCCACATACCTTCATAGTTGTTGGTTTCTTCGACTGCTTCGTGCACGCCATGAACCATAGCGCCAGGTTCAGCAGTTTCGATGGCAACAACGGTCGGCGCGGGGCTCGCAGTGCGCTCTGAATCTTCGGCGGCAGCACTGGAGGACGCAGGGGAGCGGGCGAATGGCGGGGAGAGGAACTGGTCGCCATAGAGGATGTTCATCCTGTGATCATGGACACTGCGGCGTGCTGCGAGATGACACTTGCTCTCTACCAGGAGCCGGACGAGTTCGAAAAAATCCAGAGGGTCAGAGAAGCGGACGATAATGTACTCATCCCCATATGTCCGGCCGCGGAACTTGAGCGTGACGCTTTTCTCTCCCTCGTCGCAGGAGAATCGTAGAGATTCGTCGATGACATCCTGCAGTATCGGGGAACGATGTCCACCGACGCGTCCGGTATCACAGAGGATGATGCCGTCTTGAGCCAATATCAGTATGCAGAGTTCAAAGGTTGATCGAACCTCATGGACATCACTTACAGACGGCGTGCTCTAGTTCACCTACAACCAGTCGCGAAGGGTGAAAGATTCTCGCAGCAGATATTTCTCCCATCGACCGCGCATACATAACGTCTTCCGTGGCCAGAGGTATATAAGGGCATTCGCTAGAGGGCGTCAGCACCCTCAGTCTAGCCTGGAGGAATGGACATACTTGAGAGGCATGTTGCACTGGATCGCAGGACGAGGTTGAGGGTGGTGACATGACTATCAGCATACTATTAGTACCACAGACTTGAACAAAGGGCTCCTGAATCGTCTTGCAAATCCTTAGTATTAGGGCCAAAGTTCTCGTCCAATGCGTATGATAGGGCGATACGTCGGGTGTGCATATAGCAATGACCAGGCGGGCGACACTGCGAGGAAGATCAAACGTTCTTTTATGGGATATTCATGCAACTTTCCCGCGAAGGCGAACCATTCCGGGCAGGAAACTTGATAATTGATGAATTATGACAAAATGGGTTGCTTTAGCGTCTCGAACTCTTATGTAAGCACAAGCACGAGGCCTGAGGCCTGAGGCTCGAGTCCTGTCACTCACCGCTGTCTCTTATCCCAGTCTGAGTGTACTACTTCCGCGGCACGTCAACTCTCAGCACTTGGACTGTAGCCCGACCCGAGTAGAAAGACAGTGTGCTCCTTCCGTATGCTTCAATCGTCGTTAATAACTCGTGCTGCGCTTACAATCTCCCATCCTAGATCGATTCGACTAAGAGGCGAGTTCTCATGAAGGTGTTATGCCTTGACTGTTACTCCGATGTCGCCTCCGAAAGTAATGGAGAGACTCCCCAAGCATTCTCATGCGGTATGTCAATGTCAAAATCAACTCGCAGTATATCGGCCGATCCTTCCTTCAGGTCACGTTCTATGTCCCAAGTGCATGAATCGCGCATCACTTGCTCGCCAAGGTTGTCCTACTTGCTGTGAGCCCATTGATGGGAGAACGTACCTGGTCAAGTTCTGCGTGAAGACTGAGCAACCCAATATCACCGACGTCGACCGTGCGACCGACAGGTACGTCTCTGTAGGTCACTCATACGACAGTCTTATCGAATCCGACGCACATAGACACATCTCCGGGTTATTGCATATGGAGAACCTGCATGGTCAGGCTTGTGTAGAGTTACCGAAGCAGATTTCCGCCATGGAACATGAACTTACCGTTCAGACACAGCATCTACACTCTCATTGCGCGGCCATCAGCCGCGTCCTGGATGACATTAACACTACCGAGCAAGACGTCGCGCAAACCATTTCTGCTTGCCGCAAGGAGGTGCGCGCCATCGCGGGCCTTCAGACGCAGGCCATTAACGATCGCCGTCTCGTCAGTTTTCCTTTACACGATTGTGTTCATGCTGGGGCTACTGACCGGTTCCTGCCAGACCGATATGACTTTTGTTGAGAACATGCCTTCTGCAGCCCCTCTTCGACGTCGCGCACGATCTATGTCATCGTCATCAGACAGAGACGGTGCCCCAAAGGTGCGTCTACCACCTCTCTTCCTCATTTACTCATCGCACCAAGACCAGGCGCAAACCACAGTCGAAGCGGATCCACACGTAAATGCATGCACAAGTCAAGCCAAATTCTTCGCATATCGTATGAGTAGCTTCTGCGTCCCTAATTTGACCGCTTCTGTCCGATCCTTCTTGTAACACTCTCGAGGACACGCGAAGCGCCTTTGATGACGGTGTGACAGACTTACCACATTTGACTATCGAGACAAAGAGCCATTGTCACAACCCATACATGCCTAGCGTACTCGCAAACCGCAGGCAGTGGCTACTTCTGTTCTTGTTTGTCCGCGTTCGTTCTTATTACCTCTGCCCTAATCGGTCCCTCTCCTGCCTGAACATGGCATATACTCACGTAGTTTGCGGCTCGTGTGATATTCCCTTTGCCTCGGATCCGCTCGTATTGGCGGAGCCGTATGCTTTGCAACCATGCGGTCAGAGGCTTATGACAATCTTCTGTGTGCATAGCTGACACCCGTGCCTCCAGGCCATGTCGTTTGCGGTTCCTGCCGCGAACTACTTTGCTCCCCCTCTGAGGTTGTTCATGCCTTCTGCCCCGTCTGCGCAGTACTTGTTGAAACGGCCGCTATCCGTGTCTACTTCACTCGCGAGGACTCCCCATCCGACGATACGTTCTGGGACAGTGTCACTGAGTGAGCCCTTCCCCTCCTTCACCCGCCCTTGCTCTCCCTGATACATCATACAGATCAAGTCTTGTCATTTCGATTCAGGCGACAGCTGACCTCGCTGCGCAGACACGGCAAAACTTGGAGAAAGAACTCGCCATATGTCAGGAGCAGCACAATCACGAGGCCTCCGCTATTGAACACACGATGGTTCAATTGGAAAAGGCTCGTGCCGATCAACGCTCCGCTCAAGACCGCTTGATTAGTTACAAGTCCAAGTTGGCGAGCTTGCAAGAGGAACGGAACCGTCTCGAAGACCGACTCCGCATGGAAGGTCTGAATGGACAATATACCGTAAGTACCTTGTTGCTCGCTGCTTCCGGGTTCTGATCAATGATGTCTACTAAGACGAACGCAAAGGCTTGAACAAGAAAGATGCGCATACAAGGGTTAATGGGTTTGATTGTGTTGGATGAGACGTCGCGATTGTAACGTTGCAAGTCTTGATAGTCAATCGTGTCATGTGTTATTACGGCCATATCTTGTTTGTTGCGTTATTCCTATTCAACATGTTAACATGTCACTCGAAACTCGACCACTCGACCACGGTACTAACTATCTCGTTGAGAACCAGGCATTTGCGTATCACGTGCACGTGAAATTGACCTTGACTTTGGGCCGGCGCGCGTCAGCGCGTTCGACTGTGTCCCTGCCGTCGCATGCTGATCAGACACCGTCGCATCGTTACAATTGGTGGTCATTTCTGAGCCATCCAAGTAGCGCAAACGCGGTAGCTTCAAACGAAACCATATGGCGGCAGCAGCCCGCGCGACGGCGGCGTTTCCAACTGGAATTCAACCTGGCTGCCCTCGATTCTCATCTGGCACCTGCGCTGGCTTGTGCAACTACTGGCGACGCTTTATGTCTTGGGATGGAGGGCGACGATATGATTCTCTGTGTCCAGCATCCACTCTTGCAATTTCTGACTTGTAACTGCGCCTTTCGGGTGGATGGGCTGTTGGACGTTCCGTCACGGACCCAGAGTAAGTACCAAAATACGAGTCATAGGCCCCCCCTTTCAGACCTGATCTAATGGATATCTTGGGGACGTTGCCGGACCATCGTTCTGCGGCAAGACACCTCAAGAACATGCTATTCTGCGGGAGTACGAGTAGGCTTGTGAGCCTTTCACACGATCACCTTTCCTGAGGTATGCCCCGTGAGCAATCCGGTGATGTCACTCTGAGCGCCCAGCCGGAGAGGGGCCCCGCACGCAGCGGTCTCAGCAACGAGGCCTTGAGGCCTCCAGCTGATGCGTATCAGCTCGAGCTCTCTCGAGATCCCTTCTCCAATCCCCCCCCATCCCGCTTCTTCATCTGACGTCCCAGACGCATACTTCGCTCCTCAGTGCGTCAACACAATGTCTTGTCGGAAGATGTTAGGAGAGACTTGTCTGATCATTCGTCCCATAGGAGCATTGCTGCCTCGTGCTATCGCGATAGGAAGATATGATCACTGAGCATAGCGCCTCAGCTACGGTTGAAGGTAAGTCCGTGATTAAGTCCCCTCAACACCCCGACGACTCATGTTTCGGCAGTGGCAGCACTCCTTCGTGAATTAGATCAGCTCAAGCTCACGCTTGCTCGGAGAGTTTGCGAAGTTGAGGCCTTGGCGCTCGTCGTCAATCACGTTCGCCTCAACTGCGAGTACTATCGTATTCATTGCGGAGAGCTGGAAGACGAACTCGCGACACGACTTCAATCAGATCCGTACACGCTCCGGAACATTGTACCGTACAAGTTCCAAGATTGAGATCACTACAGATGGTCAGTATAGTATATTGGGCACTGCTTGACGGCCCATCGCTCACCTAGCTTCTAAGGAGGAGATCAATAGCTCCACTCAAGAATCAACCTTGTCAGCCACGTTCCTCGTCGTTTCCATGTTTTCGTATTTTGTGGACACCCCTGTTTTGTAGGTTCGATACTCTCTCACAGCTCTGCCTGTTCGTTGCGTTGCGTTCATCTTAGACACGTCCTACATATGCATGCTATCTTGCTCATTACGGTCAATTCCAGCCTTCTGTGAAGCATGAGATCCTGCTCGATGCCATGCTGCACAAAGCAGTATGATGCCGCGTGCCCCGATCTACGATCCATGTTGACCCTCAAGGCTCAAGCTCAAGACTCGAGCCCCTCGTGGCGATGATAATCGCGTTTCGTGCCGAGTGGCTCCCTTCGGTACTCACAAAGAGCAAAGAGTAGAATGGGGTTTCGAAATACCACCACGTCCTGGGATATAAATTGCGAAGCGGGTGCTCGCGACTCACACTACCTCGCAAAATGCCTACTTTCCTCGAAATCGCTCTTTTACTCACCATCCTCTACGTCATATATGTCACTCGGGTGCGTTCAGACGTCCAGCGAGTGCCTCAATCGCTGGACGATGACGCTGAGCGTGAGGCCTTGAGCCACTCAGATAGTGTTGTCGAGCCTTGCGTACCCGCTCTACAACACACCGCACACCGCCCATCTCAGTCGACTATCCTCAGCGCTACTAGCCCGCTAGAGGGCCGCGATCTTAGCACCGTTCGTTACAAAGCCACGTCCAGGACCGGACAGGATACGTCGGAGCAGGCGTCCAAAGTCCACCATATGCTCGGGGATGCAGCTGGGTAAGAGTATCCCTATTTCTTTTGATCGTGCCGGGTTGACAAGTTGTATCAGGTCGCTTGATACCTTCCCAACCCCTGCGTCAAGCTCGTCGAGTTCACATGTACCCCGTATCTCAGACATTGCCTCTCTCCCGGCGCTACCACAGACGCTACTTCCCAAAGACCCTCGCACCCCGGCCCCGCAAATGCGCGAGATAGCACTAGGGCTCATGACGCCCCCAGCATCAACTGCGGTGAAGCCATGGCGTGCGTCTTCAGTTCAACCCCTTACTGGGCCCACCGCCCCAGTGTCTGTGCCAAGCATCACGGGTCGGAGCAGTACCTCAGCTCGCGTGACCTCTGCATCGCCAGTCCGCGTCTCCTCGTCCACCTCTCGGCGTACTCGCTCTGTCCCGCCGATCGCTGCTTCTTCAGGACCATCCGTTCGCATAGGCTCGGCCCCCCCCCACGGCTCTCGAGACGCCTTTCACGCAGGCTGTCCGTCATACGTCACCTTCTGCGCTTTCTGTCCTCAGCGAGCTTAGCGAGCTGACCGAAGAGGACGAGACGCCGATCATCACTACGACACACTCTCAGTCATCTTCCGGAAAGCAGCTGAGAAAGAGGGGTTCAAGGAGGTCATCCCGCGCCTCCTCTGTCGCGATCGTCCGTATTTCTTCCACAACCTGTTCTTCCTGGCTGCTAATACCTCGCCCTCAGAACGACCCGTTCCACCGCCATTTCCGTACTTTTAGGAACTACGCCGGTGTAACTGATATGAACGGCGAACCTGTGGGGACCGGTTGGTTTCAGTCGCAGTCCGACTCGCCTATCACCGCTCCGCCAGACTTCTCTACATCTCCAGACGTCCGCGTCGGCGACATCTTTTGTCATAAGACCCCGACATCCTGCCAGATGTGGCTCTGGGTCGCAGGCACGGGTACTCCGTCGTACTGGGGACCAATCCCGCTCGGTCACCGTCGTGGAGACGGAAGGCGACTTACCCTCACGAAGTCTATGCGCGAACCGTCGTGGGTCATGTAAGGTGTGTTCAAAACGGTCTGTTTACTCTGCTGGTTCGGCTAATGTGGGCT
>JAPEVG010000397.1:0-31579 GCA_029747595.1 Trametes cubensis
TTGGGTGCAGCCGCGGATGCAGCGGCGGTGGTACGTCAAGGCGTATGGGAAGACGTTGGCAGTGGACCGGGCGGTAGCGATGCCTGAGGAGAAGTACGAGAATGTGTTCTTGAGGCCGACGTCGCCCAAGACGCTGCAGCCGCCCCCGGTGCCGTCTGTGCTTCCGTTCCATACCGTAAGTCCTATCCCACTCGAGATTCTCTTTGTCGTGTTTTTTGTTTCAAAAGTCAGAGTGGTTGACGAGCCGTTTGGCGACATCGATAGTTCACGTACCCGCTCACGCCGCGGGTGACGCGCTTGGTGCCTCATCGGAGCGCACTGCGGATATCGTACACCGCATTCGCGCAGCCGTGGCTCCCGAAGCACGTCTACCGTCCTCCGCGGCCTCCGGTCGGCGGCAAGATCAACATCGGCTACGTCTCGAACGACGTCAAGTGCGTCCCTCTCTCCCTCTATGCGTCCGAACGCCGTCGGCTTGAACGTGGGCGGGGGGCAGCAACCACCCGCTGTCGCACCTGATGCAGTCCGTGTTCGGGATGCACGACCGCGCGCGGTTCAACGTGTTCCTGTACACGACGAGCCCGTGGGACGGCACCGCGTACCGCCCGCGCATCGCGAGCATGGTCGAGAACTGCGTCGACGTCTCGGCGTGGTCCCTCCGTGCGATCGTCGACCATATCATGCAGAATGAGATCCATATACGTGAGCGTTTTTCTCTCCCCCCCTTCCTCCGTCTCTTCCCTCGAAGTTGCGCATGGTCTGGCGAAGATGTATGGGGAGCTCACGGTGACTGTTTTTGAACGGTAGTCATAAACCTGGGCGGGTACACGAAGGGCGCGCGGAACGACATCTTCGCGGCGCGGCCGTGCCCGGTGCAGATGCAGCTTATGGGCTACGCGGGTACCCTCGGTGCAGGTACGTGGCAAAGTAAGTTCTCGGGCGGTACTGCCTTAATCCACCCCTCTGCGCATGGACAGGTTGGTGCGACTATCTCGTTTGCGACCCGATAGCGTGTCCGCAGGAGTTGTCCGCCGTCGAGCGCTGGCGGGAGATGAGGAAGGAGGAGGCCACTTCAACCTCGAAGGCCGCAGCTGACACTGAAATCCCGCTCGACTTGGACGGGGATATCGATCCGGAGACGGACTCCGACGCATGGATATAGTGCGTGTCGTCGCCCCTTTCTATACGTGTCGTTCACCTCAATGACCATATTCCTGCCTGCCCGCAGTATGGAGAAGTTCATGTACATGCCGGTCCGTGCGCTCTCCTAGCGTGACGGAATATTATTGATGGTCTTGACTCTTTTGGCCAATTGACAGCACACGTTCATGGTCACAGACCACAAGCAGTCGTTTCGCGGGGACGACAACCTGGAACCCGAGGAGCGCGCACAGGTGCCTGTCGAGACCCTGTGGCTCGACGAGGAACGCCGGCGGGCAGACGCGCGAAAGCAGCTCTTTCCAGACGTTCCTCAGTGAGTATCCCTCCGGATCGATCGGGCTGGCAGGACGAGGCCAAGGAACGCCGCTAACGGACTATGTATATGCAGAGACGTGATCATTTTTGCGAATTTCAACCAGGTCAGTGTCGTGCTCGCCCCTATCTCCCTCTCCCCGCGCGCGCACGCGCATACACATGGACACATAGGCTCACATGTGGATGCGTCTGGACAGCTCTACAAAGTACGTATCAGCCGCATGGTGGACGCTGCTCACCTTTTACCCGATCCGCGAACGCGACGCTGACGATGACATGCACACACAACCGTACACACGCCCGCATGCTCGCACCTGCACGCTCGCATGCCACCCAATGCCCATCCACCGTGCACGCCCCTCTTATCCGCTCGCACATATGCCTCCCTCTGCATGTACGTTCATCTCCGATCCCCCGGAACGCAGATCGATCCGGTAAGCTCAAACCCCGCGCGTCCAACGTGCCCGCACATACCCGGGCCCGCTGCCCCCGCTGCCCGCACCGCTGCTGACCGCGCCGCGCTGACAGGGCATATTCTTGGTCTGGTTGCGCATCCTCCGCAAGGTCCCGCGAAGCATCCTCTGGCTGCTGCGGTTCCCCGGCGCGGGGGAGGAGCACCTCCGCCGGTCCGCGACGATGTGGGCCGGCGAGGACGTCGCGGCGCGGATCCGGTTCACGGACGTCGCCAAGAAGGACTGGCACGTCTTCCGCGCGAGGGTGGCGGACTTGTTCTTGGACACCGCAGAGGTGAGCAAGGCCCCGTTTTGCCTGTCCAACGCTACCGAGGTCCAAGGTTGCTGACGGGCTGCGCAGTGCAACGCCCACACCATCGCAGCAGAGTGAGCGCGAATCTGCCTCTATACGGCGCGTCTGGGTCTTGATGCTGATCCGTGCCTCATCCCTGGCAGCGTTCTATGGACAGGCACCCCCATCCTCACCTGGCCAAAACACAAGCACAAGATGTGCTCGCGTGTCGCGGCGAGCATGGTCAACGCGACCGGCTTCGGCGCGCAGATGACGGTGCACAGCGCCGAGGAGTACGANGCGCGCGCGGTTGCGCTCGCGCAGAGCGTGCGCTACGTGCCGCACCACGAGCCCTCGGGCGCGGTGCTGCCGCGCGGCGCGGGCGAGCTCGTCGCGCTGCGGCGCAACATCTTCGTGAACCGCGACCGGATGCCGCTGTTCGACACGCGCCGCTGGACGCGCAACCTCGAGAAGGGCCTCGAGGAGGCGTGGCGGCGGTGGGTGCACGGCACGCAGTACGAGCTCTCGGACGAGTGGGAGGCGTGCGAGGGCGACGAGAAGGCGAGCGGCTGCATCTGGATCCGCGACGACGACCCGGTGGAGATTACGCGCGTAGACGACTGACGATCCACGACCTCGCACGATTCTGTACGTTCCAACCTGGAAGCTATACGGCTCCGGCTCTCCTCTTCACTCTTCATGGTATACTTGCTCCGCTCTTGGGAGAAATCCCTTCTAATCACACATACTCACCCCACCAACCCGCTGATTTGACACGTTGTAGATGTAACACGTTGCGTTCCGGCCTGCTTCATCTTGTCCTCTGTAGCATATTGGTTTGCGCACGACCACACACACACACACTGTATACATAGCACACTGGTCCAATGGCATGTTTTGGGTTCTGCCGAATCGTGTAGGTCGAGTAATCTCTAAACAGTCTGGTACGCGCCTGGGTTCGAAGGTGCCGCCGGCTGCGGGGCTGGCTGAGCAGTAGGAACACCRAGGGGCTTGGGCGCGTCGACGGGGCTGTCGACGTTCTGGTACCCATCCCGGCCGCTCGAAGTGAACCCGCCGGGCATAGACCACACTATTGCCGTGTCAGGATGGCGGCTGCGGTGGAGGTGCGTGAACTCACCTGTCGCGCCTGCGAGATCATTTCCGCGGATGCCAAGGCCAGAGAACTGTCCACCGCGCTGCTGGAGAGCAGTGACGAACGCGAACGTAGTCGGGATCTAGAGAAGGCTTGCTCGTATGACGCGTTCAATATGATTCTGGTGTACGACACACCTTCAGAATGAGGAGTAGGATGTTTATGAGCTTGATGAACCAATGCTGGCTGTTGCTGAACATCCAGATGATGTCGTAAAACATAGAGCCTCCGAGCAAGAACGTGAACTGTTCCCAGCCAATCACTCGCGTGAGACGCCTCGAACTCTGGGTGAAAGCGCAGCTAGCAAAGCAAGCGTACCGCTCTCAGAGACTGGGCCGCCTCCGTCGCCTCCTGCGCGTACATCCCAAACAAGAAGATGGGGAGGTTGTACACGGGTGCGCTGAACCCGCTGGTCACGAAGGACATGGCCTGGTGGGAGGGATGGAACGCAGCACGGTCATTCGTCTGAGCAGTACGCGCATGTGCATGGGACTCGAAATGCGCACGGTTCCGACGAGAACGAGCTTTGAGGGGTCGAGGGCTTGAACGAAGTCCGCCATTGTTGCGAGAGACCAGACAGCTGAACGCACGAGTGGTTGTGGATGGAGGTTGGTAGTAGCTCAGTAGAATGCTGAGTGCAGCTCCTAGTCGGACCCCGAGCGGCGTGCATCCCGCGCGTCACGGCCAACAGACGCCCAGCGGTCCGATGGCGGCTGCCAGTGGTCCTCGACGATTCTTGGATTTGGAGGAGGAGGAGGCACGCTTACAGGCTAGCGAAAGAATACATATGAGATGCGTGCTAAGCTACAGTCGATATACTCCAATTGTCCTGGGTATCATCTTCATTACCATAACCTCTTTCCTCACACCACTCCTTCTCCATCTCCTCAATCAGATCGTGTATGGTCGTCAACGCCTCCGCCTTGCCTTCCAGTTTCTTCCTTTCGTAAAGCCATGGGCAATCGAGGGATTCACACTGGATCGGTTCTGCAGGTGCAGTCCCGCTGCATGAACCGCAGACCAGATGGACATCCTTCAGCTTCCTCTCCGTGCCCTGCACCCTCGAAAGCAGCTCGCTGATCGTCACCGCATGGTCAGCCCGACAAACCTCGCAGAGCACTGTGTCGTTGTCAACAGGCAAGATCAATATCGAGGCGACAAACACAGACCTTCAGGAGTGAGTGCCCCACATATCAAACAGTGGGAGCTAGTGAAGTGATCATCAATCTTGAACGCGTTTGCCACCATGGCGCTTTTCTTGTTTTTCCTCGGGGAGAGGGTAACGTCCGGCTGGTCCACGCGGAGGCTCTTCGGCATGTCATCGTACCAGCTGCGCACATCTGCTCCGACGAGGTTAAAGATACGTTCCAGCGGAGGTATCAATACCCGCGAGATGTAGTAGTTGGCGTCAAGTCGTAGATGGCTAGAAGACGGGCTATGGTTGGCATTGTCGCGATTGTCGAGATGGCAGGTAGCATACCTATCTTTGAACAGCTCGTGCGGTGCGACTGCTCTATCGACCAGCCTAGATCCGGGTTCTCCCCGAACAATCACGTAGGGTATACGTTCGCCGTACTGTGGTTCATCATTGGGATCCTCGAGCATACGTTTGGCCGCAACCGTAACGCCCGGAGGCGGTGGTATACGATCACTGAGCATCACATCTCGTTAATCATCCGAGCGAGATGCAAGGCCTGAACAGACCTGTATGTGCCCATCTTGACTTCCTTGGCGAAGATGAAGTCTTGTATCGACACCTTGTTCTCAAGGATCCTGGCCCACGTCCGGCAGCAATAATCCTTCACCTGACTGAGATCTTGAGTGCGAAACAAGATCCTGAACGCCTGATCAGACAATGATATTGCTGGATGCTGGTGCAAAGACATACTTCAAACAGGTCTCCGTCATCTTCTGCTGAGCGGGGATGCCGTCCCGGCGAACGGTCTCTATGCCTTTCGCATCGAAAACGGGCACCGTGTCGTCAGGGTTCTCGAACTTAAACCCAACGTAGCGTTTCTTCGCCATCAGGACACAGGGCAGGTAGACCTTTGTCCAAGTAAGACGGCCATTCTTGCCCGGACGCCGATTGTTCATGAACACACCTTCTCGAACTTGAGTTTGACCGGAGCAGGGTTCATCTTCGTGATGGAGTCCGCCATGTCTTGGCCTATCCTGAAGGCTTGTTCCTTGGTCTTGCCTGGGAGATAGATGAACAAGGAATCTGTGTCCCCATAGACGACCTTCGCGCCCCACTTCTTAGTCGAGTTGATCACACGAATAGCCTACAATGCGCAGACGTTGGAACGACGAACACGCCGGACTGGTAAACTCGAAGCATACCTTCTCCAGCGTCTCTCGACCGCTCTGCACGATGCTGTCGGCGATCTCAACGGCCGGCATGCGGCCGGAGTAGGTTGCGCTTGTGTAGCCGTACGTCACGTTCGCGATATATTTCAAGCCGAGCTGACGGGCGTCGAGGATCCGACGGAGCGCCTGCGTGTGGTGGTAAGTGATACGTCCAGCAGAAGCACAAGCTGACATACCTTGTCGTCTTTCGCACCCTTCATCGCCTGCTTCACCATGACTCTTGTGTCCAAGAGCTCGGTGAGCATGCGTGCGAGGAGGCCCTTGCGCACGGTCTCCTTCACGTACACCATCCCATTCGGGGCAACTATAGTAGTATATGCGCAATCAGTCCACACTCAGCCTGCGCGTCAATCGAAGGACACACCGTTGATATGTTCTTGCAGAGTAGCCAATCGACCAGCTGGCTGGCGGAGGTCTGTGACGCCGAGCTTGTATTGGCCCTTGAAGTCAGTGATGCGTCCTAGACAAGTAGAATAACAATAATTATAGGCGATCATGATGGATGGATACAGTGATTGAAAGTCTAGAACTACAAGTGGGCTGTTGTAGAAGGCGGAAAGCGGTTCCATGATGAGGGGCATACACTCGGCAGCATTTTGCTTGCCGACCTGGAAGCGACGGGTCAGTACGACAAGTGTAATGAGTCTAATGTGGACTTGCATCTTGTTTGCTAGGTGATAGGAGCACGAAGCTCTCAGGCTTCGCAATACGGAACATGAAAGATTCGACTTTGAACTGGGATCCCCTGCTCAACACTGAGAAGAAATCCACACCGAACACACGGGCAAACTCGCTATCAAGACGTCAGAAGTGAATGGCATGAAAAGCGTACTCTCAAACTCACGCGTTCTTTGTTACAACCTCAGCGACGTCGAGAATCTCCAGGACCATAGCCGATCTCCGCGAAAAATACTGTAGGAGCCTGTTGGTGTGCTCCGGGACTCGACTGTAGTACCAGCTCGTCAAAGTCTGGGGACTGTACCAAGGCGTGCTGAACCACATTTCAGCTTTGCTAGTAGCGGTGACGAAATGTACCGGACATACCGTCTGCGCAGTATTTGGAACACAACGTTCTCAAACGTGTATATGCTGAAGTTGTGCTCCGACCGCATGATCCTCCATACGTTCAATACGTGTCTGCCCGTCACTTTGAACGTCGACGTGGTCTTCATGCCCCACTGGTCGTTGCCACCGCCCGTATGCTTGCCAGGTGCGCGAGAAATTTGCTCGCCGAGGTCCAGCCCGTACGAGCGTCCTCGAGCAGCCAGGTAGCCCCAAGAGGCCGCCTGCACTTCCCATCCCGCAACGATGTCTGGGTCTAAGTCCAAGGTGATGTCGATAAGTGTGTTGATCAGCTCGAGCTCGCTATCGACGAACTGCGCACGGATACTCCGCAAGCGGCGCGCGTTGAGCTGGTCGCTATCCACGGCGATCACACCAGATTCACAGGCGAAGGCGNCCCCCGTCGCCAGAGCTATCCTGATCTGAGCTGTGGAGAGAGTAGAAAACTGCCACGACTTCATCTTCGTCAGGATCGGGAACATGGTCGCCTTTGGAGGGAGCTATAAAGTCGTGCATTTGAGGATCACGATTCCACGAGCGGCCCATATTGCAACAGGGACTCACCGAATACTTCCAACGCGAGAACGCTCATATTCTGCTTCTCACGCTTGACCTTCACAGAACGCGGGGCGAGTGTACTCTTCAAGCCATACGGGTTGAGTTGAGTTGGCCCCTCGATCTGCTCGCGTATGATGAGCCGTCTTCAATGAACCATGAAGGCTTGGAATCACCTGAGACGAGTCCTTCGTACGACCAATTTGCGCGTCACGACGACTGGTTTGCTCCTTGAGCCATTTACGGACTTGTCTGACACTAGGCGGAACGCCCGCGTACTCCCATCCGTTAACACCTGTAGGGTCCAGTCTTGCCGAGGAACGACTGAACAGCGAGGATTGACCCTCGGGACTCTTCCATTCCTCGAGGTTTGCAATTCCATCTCCGCCTTTGAGGTGGAAGACGAGACCTGCATATTCCCTCGGGCGTTCAGGCGCGTCGGACTCCTTCGAGTAGTACGGGTCGCGATACACTTTGCTCGGGATACCAACTTGGTCAGTGCTCTCAACGAGTTCGGCGGGGGTGGGAGGTGGATAAGCGTATACGTAAACGTTCCGTCCTGGGTAAAGGCTCGCATAGGATGCCGAGGGCGGAAGGTTCTTCGACTGGGAAGCTAGCCCGTTGCTGGTAGTAGGGTCCGAAGCGCTGTGCACGTCCGTGTTCGAGTCGGCCGAAGAAGACGCAGCTTTGTCTCCCGGCGCAGGACTGAGCTTGCGCCGTTTCGTCGGCCTCTCCAACTCCTCGTGGACGACTGGCAACGCATCCGCCTCCTCATGTGAGGGCTCAACTGGTTTCTCGACCTCAACATTCGCCGGAGGCAACGGCTGGAATATAGATCGTGGAGAGCGGACTAGCGAATGACTGTCGAGTGCTTCCTTGCTAGCGACACGAGAGAATGGCCGCTTCATTGGTGTGATTATAGGTGAGCGCGTTGCATGTGGCTTGGCAGGGGTGGACCATCCTGAGGTGTATCGCCGTGGCTATTACATTTCGTCCGTCAGACTTATTGTCATAGTAGCACACGCAGGTTTACCCTGTAAACGCAAATACTCAGTATATTATGAAGGCATATCACTGGTTGGCGAGCGTACTTTGTGGGCGTCTTGGGAGTGTTTGAGATGATGGAGGAAGAGCGATGCCTCGATGTCGATCTACCATATTCATGAAGACAATCGGAACGACATTATTAGAATTCCGTGCTACTCACCTGGTGATCTTCGACCAGAGGGCTTGAAAAGGATTCGTTTCTTTTGAAGGCGAGGACGAAGGTGGTGAACCTTCTTCGCGGTCACAGAACGGGTTATCAGTGCTGCACAGGCATCAGCCGCACGTTTTGAAAGAGGATGGAGAAGTTCATACTTGTCTCCGGCGTCTCCGACAGATTGCAAGTCTGGTGGCGGTCCGTCCTCCATGGCCTCCTCGTCTTCCTGGAACTGGTCGTCAGCATCATGAATCTCGTGATCACGCCCGTCGTTCTGCCACTCGGCTTCTTCTCGCTCCATGAGTTGGGACATCGCCTGGCTCGCCAACATTGTCTCGTCAACATCGACCTCTTCGTCCCCGCGGCCGTCGTCGGCATTTTCGTGAGCCTGGTCGATCATAGTCATGGCCGAAGATTGAAACGGATTAGGCTCCTCCGCAGCCCGCTCTCCAGCATGTTCAGTAGCGCTCCCGGACCCTGCTGCGTGTGGCCTCCAAGTCTTGTATTGGTCCTCCCAGAGCGCCTCGATACTCTCGAACGTGGTCATGACCCACTTCTCCCAAAACATACGCGGCGGGATTGCCTCGCGTCCGCGCTCGCGTTCGATACGCTTCCGTATCTCTTCCCACCAACGCGCCTCAGCAACCCATCCACCACCGGGGCCGCGCGAGTTCGCGCTGGGGTCCTTGGGGATTTCAGGTGAAGGCGACAGACCTTTGGCAATTCGCCGCTGCCGTTCATCCTCCCACAGTTCACGAACGCTCAGCACCAGCGGCTCGGGCGGGAGAGGCGGGGCTGGAATGGTGAGCTTGTGGTGCATATTGCGCGCAGATAGCTTGAGCCTGTTGAGGATGTGGGGCGCAATGACATCAACCTCGAGCGGCATCCGCGTTTGGCGAAAGTAGGGAGGGTTCTTGGATGTTGGAAGCGCTTCAGCGGGCTCTGGGTCTTGTTCCTCGCCATCTACAAGTTCATCACGTCCTCGTTGCCAGACTTCACCCAAGTCTATCCAGCCACAGCCGTATAGCCCGAAGTCGCAGAGGAACTGCAACAGGAACGAGATGTGACTTTCGTATACACGGAATTTCGTCTTCATGACCGTGCCAGATTGCATGATCGTCACTGCGCGGTTAACGAACGAGGGGTCTGCTATATGGATTTTGAGGAACGGCGCGTAATTGGCATGGAAGCCATAGAAGTGCACGCCCTTGACCAGCACGACAGCACGGACGAACTTGGACTTCGGTGACTGCGGATTCCGTTTGAGGGATATCGCGATAGCGTGATTGAGAGAATGCTTCAGCTTCGCAATGTATTGATTGACTATGGAGCGTTGAATCTCGTGTCGCGAATCCAGATGTCGAACGTGTACATACCGGCATCAGGATGCATCTTATCCAAGTACTCCACGAAGAAGTATGGGTATACTTGATGTATATGCACACATGTTTTGAGACCGAGAGAAGAGTCGCCATAGATGCGTATGACTGGCACCCGATAGAGCGATGAATTGTCAAGCGGACCCGGAGGAGCCACTACATAGTCGATCTGGTTGATTCTGACGCGTAAAGACGGCGACTGGGAGCTTGGGGTCATAGTATAACCATTGTCCACGTGTCCAAGAATATATAGATGTCCAAGAAGACCAAGCCTGAAGTATATACAACAAGAGAAAACGACTCAGTTCCAAGGCGATAGTGGTGGCGGAAGCAAAGCTCGGCTAAGTCGAAGACGCGCAAGCCGCTCAACGTTCAACGCGCACCGACGCGTCGTGAGCACGTGCTCCTCTCACTCGCTAAGGCTGAAATGAAGTTACGGCAGGCGGTCTTCTTTGCTCAACCAATCCATACGATGGCATGTGTTCACATCTTACACACAATCACTCCGCGTGTCTACATATACAGGGATACATCGCTTCATGACTTTCGACGTCTCTGCTATCAAGTGATGTTCAAACCTTTACGGTCAGGACTTGCTGACCCCACCATGTCTGACCGGGCTCTATCTTGACGAATCCGCGGACATATCCAGGCTCGACGCAGACATATTTCTCCCTAATGACAGTGAAGAGTCAGCTGACGGTCTGGGATGAAGCGACACACGAAAGAAACGGACCATCCACCCTCTTCCATATCTGCGATCTTCGAACCAGTCTCCTGCTGTGGGTTCCAAACGACGACATCCTTGAGGTTGTTCGTCTTGATTTCTATAGCGCCGTTGGTCCAAACCACATCGTATTTGCCAGGTGCGTTCTCGTATACGGAATCGGTGTATCTCTTCACATCCACTGTTTCACGGCGTTCGACTTTGGGCGCAGCGCGAGCTTCATCCGTCGCCTCTGTCTTGTCATAGTACGCGAGGCCGGTAAGAGGAGTGATACGGACATCATTCGCAGGCGCACGAAGGTAGTTGTGGAATAGAGCTTGGAACTCAAATGGCGGGGTGGTAGGGAGACCGGTATGCTTAACGTGAAGATCGGTAGTAAGTTGTTGTTTGGCCAGCGTAACGACATATTCGAGGTGGAACGGATGGTCGAATTGCGCCTTGATGGCATCAGAAGGATCCAAGGCTACAAACAATGCAAGGTCAGAGCGACCGCCATATGGATGGAGCAATTCATACTGACTGAGCTTCACAGACACTCCGGCTTCGTTGTCCATGACAGTGCTGTCGAACGACCAGACGTTGTTCCGCGCGAAACCATGCTGGGGAAGTTTGAGATGGTCTGGATGGGATGGCGCGCCGAACGCGGGGAACACGACTGGTATACCCCCTCGGACAGGTTTGCTGCCATCGAGAGCAGCCTTGGCAGATACGAAGAGGCGTTCGGTAGGCTCGCCGGAGGCCGCCGCTTTCCACGAAATAACCGTCGCACCATAGTACAGTATCTCGGCGGACGCTCCCTAGCAGGCTATTCTCAATGCGTGCTTGGCCGAGGATGCAGAGGCGAACGCACCTGGGGATGCTGAAGCACAACACGGTCGTCCTTCTTGATCACTGGCATTGTGTAAATAAGCGACGTATTTCTCGGGGTGGGGGATGTGTCAGAGGATGCCTGGGATGCGGAAACTGTGCAAGCTGTTATATACACAGTCCCATCTTCTGCTTCTCCTCCGGCCCGCGGAAACACTGCACTTTCAGTTGATCTCTCCCGATCTCCACTGAAGCCATCGCGACCAACGTCATCGCGATGTATGACGACGTGACACGGTGATAATCAGTCACGTGCAGTAATTGTGACCGTGACTGTAGCATTTTCTCGACCCACGACCTGCCCTGAAGCCCTTGCTATGCCTCAATGACCCCGCACGCCTCTCGTTTTCTTTCTTCATCGTCCTCTCCAACGTTCCTCGATCTCCCGTTTCGATCCTGGAGGCCTCTCATCGTCAGCGGAATTCTCGTTAGACGGGTACTGCTGTGCGACTACGGCCAGTTGGGAGACGATCCCCTCCCTATCTCTGGGATGGTTGGCTCAGCCTCTGTGGCAACGGCGTTTTGGACCGTCGACATCCTCTTCTGTCCGTCACGAGCCCCCCGCCATGGCGCAACGATCTCTGCGATCCCCTGTACGAACTGCGATCCGAGTTACGCTGCGACACTCTCGTACCGACCTCGAATTCTGCGTANCCCCCCCGGAGACGACCCCTCGCGACGATTGTACAGCCTGAGGTTTGGGTTCTAATGGCCTGAATGTCACGCGTACGATCCCCGGACGACCTCTTGCACCGACCGGTACGGACTGTGGCTCGTGCTTTGCCGCGTACCCGCTCAGCAGGCCGAGTTGCGCGTATCCCACCGGAGGCGTCTTCCCGCATCGACTGTACGGTCTGAGCTTTAGAGTGTCGATGTGATCTCATTCGGACCATCGCCTCTCGAGTCTCGCGTACGATACTGGACACGACATCAAGGAACATCCTGGTCTGTGTGCGAGAGACCGTGTGCAGCCCCATGGGCCTGCCGCGAGTATTCTACGCCATCGACAGTCTCGAGCCGAAGCGTACGAGACAACTCTTTATGAGTAGTTATCGGCGCTTCCGACTGCAGTTTTGCTGGAGTTGCGAGACGTACATCGACAGGCTGAACGAACGATAGGCATGTGCAATGCCATCTATCCGCGTCATTGTCCCGGACTTTGCTCCGCGAGGACCATCTGCGACACACACCGACCACCGGTGTTATCATCGTGATCAACGTTGCGCTTACGCGACGTTTAACGCGGCCGACTTCGCTGGTGTCGGGCCATCGTACGAGGATGCTTCATGTGTCTATCGACGATCTTGCGCGCCCTTTGTGGCGCGCCCCGACACAATAGGCCTAGAACGCCAGACACTAGGACAAGATGGGTCGCTTCGCCCCAGGACGTACGAGGGTCGAAATCGGTCTTTCGACGTCCCCGCATCCCGCAGGTTGCACGAGGCTCAATACCCAACAAGTTCTGGTGACGACCGACGTCCTGTGGGCGTCGGTACGTGCAGGATGAATTCCTGCGCGACTAGCCGATTGGATGTAGGACACCCGCGGCTAGGACAGGGACGATACCCTGTTACTACGGGATGAAGTTCCCTTAAGACCACAGGACGGAATCCTGCGGCAGGTGTGCGCGAAGCGCCCCGCGACACGCACGAGATGAAAATCCTGTGGCCAGCACGAGAATTCGTAGCTGAACCGTCGAGGAGCGACGCTCCTCCATGACGACGATCGCAGACGATCACATACTACGTTCATTGAACGGTCCGAGATCGGACGTCTAATGTCTGCCCAAGGGGCTACAGACAACCTCATGGCGAAATGCCTGAGAACGAAGCAATGCTTCAGCCGGGTATAACCCGAGATTCCCAACCTATGCGTTGGAGTATTGTGGTCGGAATGGTGGACATCCGCATTCCTGAACCTTACGTTTACGCTGGAGGCGCGACAGCGTGTAGGGAGTGTGTACGCTCGACGTGGGATGTTTACCCCGAGATGNCCCCCCTGACTTTCGCAGCCATGGATTCGCTGGAAGGCGATATCCACACCCGCGGCGCCAGCTTCGGCTGGCAGCCAGCTCGATCTTCGCGATGGAGTTGGTCGGTCCGCATAATTTTTGGCCTCCCCTCCCTTCTTCGTGAAGGTTTGCGAAGACCCGTTGGCTGTGTCTTCGGACGCAGATTTTTGTGGTCGAAGCTTGTAGTGTAGTTCTGTAGTTTTGTGGTGTGCGTAATATATCATGGTTGACATCGTATTTTTTCTGTGGGCGTGTGTGAGCTCTCGTGTAGTGACCGCTATCTGACTCGCAACGCGTCAATATTGAGATAGTTGCACCGAACAACGCGCCGAACCTGGTGCTGGAGGGCCAGGTTCGATATCCACAGCAGTGCGAGAGCGTGAGGCGCCCGAGAGGAGCGATATCGCAAGAGGCGCGCGTGAGCTCGTCCAAACAAGGACATCGACTGGGACGCGATTACAGCCCAGTTTGTTCCATTCATCCAATCCACATAGACTACTGCTCTCTCCTCCGCATCCCCCGTCTCTGTCTCGTCTGATCTGTATATCTTCCCTTGTCAACACGTACCCCTCTACCCGTAACATCCGACCACCGAGAACGGACCGCTACCCCCATCATGGACCCAGGATCCTCCCTAGATGATGTCCGTCTTCTCCACTATTCACCATGCTAGCCAGAGTGGCTTCGTATTTACCATGCCGGCTTTTTTAGGTTGCCCCGATTGCCATCCTTATGGACGAGCTCCGTGCAGAGGACGTCCAACTGCGTCTGAATGCCATTCATCGGATATCGACGATTGCTCTCGCGCTCGGCCCTGACCGTGCGCGCGATGAGCTGATACCCTTCCTACAAGACTCTGTAGACGATGAAGACGAGGTTCTCTTGGCTTTGGCGGAAGAGCTGGGCCGCAACTTCGAAGAGTATATCGGCGGGCCGGAGTACGCGCATGTCTTGTTGGGCCCCTTGGAGAACCTCTCAGCGGTGGAGGAAACGCTTGTCCGAGACAAGGTACGTCTCGTTCTCGGTCCAGTCGGAGGCGTAGTACCGCACATATGCGTCCTCCTCCGCGCCTTACTCACAAAGCTCATCTACGCCACCCTAGGCTGCAGAATCCATCACGAAAATAGCCAACGTGCTCAGCGCACAGCAGATCGAGCAGTTCTACATTCCCCTCGTACAGAGACTGTCGCACGGCGAGTGGTTCACGTCCCGCACGTCGTCGTGTGCGCTCTACGCGCCCGTATACGACAAAGTGTCCCCCCTCGATCCAKGACGACCTGCGCCGCGGGTTTGCTGCGCTGGCCTCCGACGACACGCCCATGGTGCGCCGAGCAGCTGCCAAGTGGCTTGCGGTGCGTCTTCCCCGTCTGCTCCTTACCTCCGCTCGGGTCTGATGCGCTTCGATTCCGCTCTTTGCATTCAGCCGTTGGTCAAGAAGTTCACGAAGCAGCATGTTTTGACCGACGGGCTCGCGATGTACAGGAAGCTCCAGGCAGACGACCAGGACTCCGTCCGGCTTTTGACGGTGGAGGACTTGATCGCCATCGCTCAGCAGCTATCGCCGGCAGAGGTGAAGGAGCAGCTCCTCAAGCAGATCAGGCAGACCATGACGGACAAGAGCTGGCGGGTGCGCTATATGGCTGCGAGTCACTTCAACGAGGTGCGCACCGTTTTCAATATATTGCACGGGCCGAAAATGAATGACGCACACGCCAGCTTGCCGAGGTTGTCGGCCAAGACCTCGTGCGAGAGGAGCTCGTCGGACACTTCGTTCAGTTGCTCAAGGACAACGAGGCGGAAGTGCGGACTGCGGCCGCAGGACAGATTCCAGGCAAGCCCGGTTTATGCCACTGGCCATGTCCGCTTGCTCACTAATACGCACCCTCAGGCTTCTCAAAGCTCCTCGAGAAGGAGGTTGTCCTTGCCCGTGTTGTACCCTGTGTTCGAGACCTGTGCCAAGATGTGTCACAGCATGTCCGAGCTGCCCTTGCCAGTCAAATCAGCGGTCTTGCGCCGCTGCTTGGCAAGGACGCCACTATCGAGCATCTCCTTCCTCTTTTCCTGCATCTGCTTAAAGACGAGTTCCCTGAGGTGCGGCTGAATATCATCAGCAAGCTCGAGCAAGTCAACACCGGTGAGTTCGGATATTTGATGTCATTTTAGAATATCCTGACGCATGGCTCTCGTAGTCATTGGCATTGAACTCCTCTCCGAGAGCCTGCTGCCTGCCATCGTTGAACTCGCGGAGGACAAGTCGTGGCGCGTGCGCCAGGCCATCATCGAATACATTCCTCTCCTCGCAACGCAGCTCGGAAAGGCGTTCTTCGACGAGTCGCTCGGCAATCTCTGCATGTCCTGGTTGGGCGACAACGTGTACAGCATTCGTGAGGCCGCAGCCGTCAATTTGAAGAAGCTGACGGAAGTATTCGGCGTGGATTGGGCGAAGGAGCAAATTGTGCCCAAAGTGGTGGGAATGGGCCAACACCCCAACTATCTGTACAGGATGACCACCGTCCAGGCCATCATGGTTCGTGTCTCCGTAAACACGTCTCATCATTGCTTGACAGTTCTTACTGATTGATCGTACACAGACGATCTCGCCCTCTCTCACGCTTGATATTATTCGTGGAGACATCCTCGAGATGCTCCTCCAGCTTGCTGGCGACCCGATCCCGAACATCCGCTTTAACGTTGCGAAGGCCCTCGAGACCATCGCTACCTCATTTGGCGACACGCCACAGGGCCGTCAGCTCGTGCAGCAAAAGATCGTGCCCGTGCTCGAGGCGCTGAAGAACGACCAGGATGCTGATGTTCGATTCTTCGCGTCACGCGCGCTACTGAAAGCCCATGCTTTGGAAGCCTGAGGTCCGTGATGCTGCCACGCTGCCCCCTCGGAGATTATTTATGTGGTGCTGATTTACGCCCGTCAAGGATTCTCAACAATCTGTTGCGCTGCGAGAAGCTGGGAAGGACGCATACCTGGTAGTTGTCGTCGGACATTCGACGTTTTTCCCTTCAATTCCCCCCGCCCGCCGTTTTTGTCACTTTCGCTGTTTTCTCTAGTTTGAAGCGCGCTCACAAGACTCGAATGTCACGAATGTATTCTACGAAAGCACTCGGATGAAAGAGGTGACTAAGAGGACTGACAACGTTGTCCCGGTGTCCGTCCGGGCAGTCTGGGCTTGGTGCGGTGCCCTGGAAGGGATTGCCGCGGGTAGCCGGTGTGCTTGGCAGGGTGCGCCGCCACTGGCAGCGAGTGCGGGCGTCGGTGCGTCGGTGGCGGTCCCGGGTGATTGCCTTCGTGGATGGAGGACGGTTGAGATCGGATGTGGCAGATTGGCCGCTGCACGGAGACGGAGTTTGCATCGGGCATACGCGCAGAGGAAGAACAAACAAGCGCTCGCTACCATCGCAACCGTCGGCCGTTGGCCTTGTTGTCCCAGCTTTCCGGAGTCATCTGCTCATTTCCGCTGACCGTTCTGACTGTATAGGATCCAGTGCCGCCTCCTCCCACACTGCGGTCACTGTGCGCTGCATGCCAGCATTCGATAATCCATCCGAGCCTGATCTCGCGCGGATGTCGGCGATGAAGTGCTGGCAAGTCTTGTCGCCGCCGCAAACGGGCTGTTCTGACGAGATCTTTCGAGTCCGGCCCTGTCGCATCTAGCAATCAGGGCTCCCATACGCGACCCAGCTGGGCTTCTTTGGAATATCCCGCCTCACGTCGTCGTTGCCGGTACCGCCAGGCACAAAGGCTAGGCCGGATTGAGCACATGCCTCCCTCGACCTCCCCGTCCTCGTCCTCAAGCTCAAAGGCCTGCGCAGCAGAGGACGAGGACGGGATGAGGCTATTTAGCGCAGTGAGGCAGAGCGGCCTATATTCAGGGAACACGGCAAGCATGCATGCTAGGAGGCTGATAGACTGTCATTGCAGCCATCGTTCCCTAGCTTGGATGTCCTTGACGGATAATGATGGCCGCCGTATGGGCGGATGATATCAATTCCGCAATGGGAATGTGGGAGGGTTCTCCTGAGGCACCTTCGCGTTGATCTCTCGGGTGGTATATAAGATGTGGGACGCGTCGTTCTTGTTCTCGCCAGACGTCTCGTTTCCCCTTCTTTCTCCCTAATCCCCCTCCCTCCTCCTCCCACATCCCGCTCCTGGGATCCCCCACGGTCTTTAAAATGACGCTCTTTGCACGTCTCGCGGTCGTCGCGGCCGCGCTACCGCTCGTGTTCGCCCACTCTGGGTCAAGCTCGAGCTCGAGCTCCTCGTCTTGCAGCAGCTCCCAGTTCTAGTGAGTAATTTTCGCGGTTGCCTCCTTACGTGACCACTAACCTGGTATCCTAGCTACGGAGAGAAGGAGTGCTGTCTTCCTCACGGCGGTGTCCCCAACCCACCCAAGCCCCCCCAGCGGCACTTCGTGCCCTTCAAGCTGGTACTGGCACACGGAGAAGAGCTGCTGCGTGCCGTCCTCCCCGCCCACTAGCACGGCCCCGCCTTCTTGCTCTAGCGGTTGGTACTGGAACACTTCTGGCTGGCACTGCAGCCCTCAGTCTAGCTCCGTCCATACCTCTTCGCAACCGTCCTCGACCGCGTCCAAGCCTGGTTCGTGCAGCAGCGGAGAATTCTAGTGCGTGCTGTTCGTTATGTGATTGTTGGACAGTAGCTAATTTGACCGCGTGTAGCTGGGGTGACAAGGACTGCTGTCTCCCGTACGGTGGTTCGCCCAACCCCCCTCAGCCCCCGAGCGGTACTTCCTGCCCCTCGAACTGGGAGTGGCACTCCGGCAAGAGCTGCTGCGTTCCTCACTCGCCGCCGACCTCCACCCCCAGCTGCTCTAACGGCTGGGGCTGGAACAACAACAGCAAGTGTTGTGAACAGCCCAAGCCTTCTTCGGCCCCTCACTCTACGGCTCACACTACGCCTTCGCCCTCCCCGACTACCTACCACCCGACGACTACGTCCCACTCAACCGCTCCTTCTTCCTCGCCCAGTGACTCTTGCCCTTCGAACCACTGGTAGTGAGTATTGATGTTCTTCAGCCCGCCCCAAATCACGCTGACATGATCTCAATAGCTGGAGCCCCAAGAGCTGCTGCTTGCCTCACGGTGGCTCGCCCAACCCGCCTCAGCCCCCGAGCGGTCGTTCGTGCCCGTCGAACTGGGAGTGGCACTCTGGCAAGAGCTGCTGTGTCCCCCACCACCCGAACCAGCCTCCCCCGCAGTGTGGCTCTGGCTGGGGCTGGGACGATGGTTCTAAGTGCTGCTTCCCCCACGGCTCCTCGACGACGTCCACCCCTCAGCCCTCGAGTAAGCCCGGCAAGCCTGGCCATAGCGGTGGCGGCTACTGGAAGCGCGCGCACTCCAAGTCGCGCGCGGCTTCTCTCTGCCCTAACGGCTTGGATGCTTGCCCTATCTCCGGCCTCAGCGGTTTGACTGGCGACTTTGAGTGCGTCGACATCCAGAATGACATCCAGTCCTGCGGTGGCTGCGTGTCCACCGGTGTCGGTAAGGATTGCACTGCCATCGACGGTTCGTGGAACGTCGGTTGCAACAACGGCAAGTGTGTCGGTACGTATAACGAGTGCTTATCGTCGCGTATGAGCATGCGCTAATCCTCCCTCCGTTGCGCAGTCTTCACTTGCGCGGCTGGCTACAAGCGCTCGGCCGATGGGTCGATGTGCATCAAGCTTTAAACGCTATAACGCGTCTCCCAGGAGCACCCACAACTATCCTGGTCCGAATCTCTCGAACAATCGCCGCTCTTTTCCCATCACGTTCTCTTTGACGCGCGCGGATGGAATGCTACTCTCTATCTTTGGATATTTTCACGCTATTACCGACCCTCCGTTTTTCGGACATGGACTGTCGAGCTATTTACGCGAGCGAGGCTTCGGTACGGAACTTTACCGCTCAGCGTGAACAGCTCGTTCGCTACTACACTACTATCCTATTGCTGACATACCGGTTCGCATCTCGAGTTTCTCCATACGCACGCACGCTATTATTTATGTTCACGCTTCGGACCTTTTTTTTCGTGGAGGTGGGAGAGGATTGTTTGTCCTTATAGAACATGTTGCCAAACATAGCTCTATGAGTAGCAGAACCGAATGGATTTTGTCCGTTCCTCTAGGGGACTTGCGCTTCGTCTTTTTACTAGGTCGCCAATGTGATGTACCTCTCTCGGGTTCATGCAATGGCAATACAATACATTTTATTCGATGTTTGCAAGTAATGCCTCCGGCTGCACACAGGTATGATGTTTCGTGAGCGAATCTATGCTGTTCAGCAGCAGTCTGAGAATGACCTGCACGCACGACCCAACCGAGGAGGCGTTGGAAGCGAAGGTTGAATTCCCGGCACGTGATAGAGACGCGTCGATGAAGGGGACCAATCGCGAGAAGTCTGTCAGAATTAGAGTTCAGTCGCGTCGGCGACATATAAATAGGGAGAGGTTCAAAACGAACCACTGCGTCTGTTCCTCTGCGCTCGTTCTCCCCTCATCTCTAGCTAACAGTCTCTTGTATCTTACAGCTTCCTAGCCCTCAGTCTGAAAAGCGCTAGTCGCTCCTCTTGTCTAGTACTAGTGGTCGTTCGTCTTCAGGAAGCCTGTCATGCCTGCCTTGTCTCGCGCGGTCCTCTTGGGGCTCAAAGCTGCTGCTCTGGTGTCGCTGGTCGGCCCCCCTCTTGCCCCGTCTCCAGCGCTGGCTTCGCCTATACCCTTCCCTGCGCCGTTGATGCCTCACATTGCGGACTACGCGGCGCAACCACCAGCTCGTACCAATGCCACCGCGGTGCCCCAGGCCGAGAACATAATGCTGGCGAAGCGCACTAACGTAGTGGTTGTGTCACACTCTACGCCTGAACGCTCTCCGCTAGCGAGTCGCGACGGGGACATTGACACCAGTATTTTAAACAATATCAACGTCTTGGGCAACATGTACACCGCAATGAGCGACCACTCATCCAACCTCAGTGAGTGCCGATTTGCTGTCCTCATCGTCTTACTCATGGGCGTTTCCAGACCAACTTGCTACCAACCCACCTACTGGGGGCGATGCCGATTTCAATCAGCGTGTCCTGACCGAGTTCACCGGCTTCCAGGATGGCCTCTCCAGTGTCCAGTCTATCCTTGTAGAGCTTGGTGCTGATAGAGGCCTGGCCAATTACGACCCTAACGATGAACTGGAGACGCTCCTGAAGAATATAGTCAATCTGGTGAAGGATACGCTGAAGACTGTCGACAATCTCGTATATCAAGTACCTCTCCTCGGGCCACTTTTGGGTCCAAGTAAGCAGCTTGAATGTGCGCTTGGAGTGCCGACGCATTTACTCATACGTGTGTGTATAGTTGTATACCAAGTCAAGTGCATCCTAGACGAGACCCTGGATGCCGTGGAGAACCTCACAGATGCCCTCCTGAATGCCTTGCAGCCTCTGCTAGTGGACGTCATCGGACAGGCAGTAACAGCAGCATGCAGCTATGGCCTCCAACTCGAGTCACTCTGCCTCGTGATCTAGGGGACATGTCGCTTTCGGGATGGACGCTACGTGCGACCGGCATCCTCATGTACTCATACGGGGCTGGTCCGTTGTATTATCGTATCGTCGTCGTTGTATTTTAGTTGGCTAGACAAGGCCGATCTTCGTGAATACCGTCAGGCGCGAGAGCGGGCGTTTCATACTCGCAATGAATAGCAGAGAGTCCGTGCGGGCAAACACATGGCCATCCACTGCAATGACGGATAGCGAGGTTGGATGATTCAAACAGGCTGTCGCCTGACGCCAATCACCGCGCAAAACATCGTTGAACATTGGAAACGAGGTTATTCTTCATACACCCATCGTTCTGCCAAGGGTCCGATGAAAGGTATCTGAAAGCGTACTAGACCATTGCGTGTCGCATCAACGTATGCTTGCCACCTAGACAAATAGTCAGAATTGCCCAGAATTGCATAGTGCGCACGTACGCCATATACAGCGAGGGTATAACGAGCAGCAATGTCAGCAAGGTGCGGAGGAAGGGCGGAAATTGTAGGAGGGAGGCCAAGATGCGAAGTATAACCAAGGGCGTCGTGAGTAGGGCAGACTGATATGCTGTATACGAGAACGTCAGTAGACTTCAAAGCAGGGTTGCGAGCACGCACCATGAAAGCGTACGAAGTCGTTATGAGTTTCAACGATCAGTAGTGTGAGTGCTGCAAAAGATGAGCGAGAGGCGCTTGTTGATTGCGATGTGTAGGCACGAACCAGAGATAGGGCCCAGGATGTATGCAAAGGCAGACAACAAGTCGACTCTAAATCCATGGCGCGTCTCCCACATGCTCGTCGCGGCCTCGGCCTCCGCATCTTCTACAGCGCCTAGTCCTCCAGCTTGTGAGGTGTTGAAGGTGGGTATTCCGCCAGATTGGTAGGACGTGGGCTGCTGTTGTGACGGAAACCAAGCCCTAGAAGTGTTCCTTGAGGTAGACGCGACATACGAGGGGTCATCTGGGGGAGGAGTCTGTGGAGTGTCGAAAGCGATTGAAGCGAGGATCAGCGGCAGTCCAGGACCAACGGCTTATGAGCTGCTCACATAGGCGGCGAAGGAGGCGAAGTGGGAGGTATTATTGGTTGAGCTCATAGCAGCGGAAAGTTACGATATAGTGGTAGATAGTCCAGATAATAAATACAGAGCGGGAAGCAGCTGGATATAGTTCTTGTGTAACGACTGCGACTCGGAGGTTGGAGACGGTCCGGTAGGAGCAGCTAAGCGCCGACGGCCACTCGGGCTGCTTGGCCTTGTTTGGCTCTGTTCCCACCTGGGCGATCGCGTGTATTGCCGTGTTTGGTCAGCGACACCGGAGGCACTGGCAAACTTCAGCGGGCCCACAACGTCAAGGTAAAGTACCAAAAAGCGGGCAACTAACAATGGTGAGTGCTGTTCCGTCGTGCTGCTGGACGTCTGGAGGAGCGTTGGGAGAGATATGATGGCGAACGGAGGACGGGAGAGGGCTGGATGGATGGTTTGGCAGGCGGATGTAGTCTGGCGGCATATCGACCCTCGCACGACCCAGTACTGACTGCTGCTCTTTTCTCGCCTTGCCTCTCTCGTCCCACCACACAATGCAGGCCGACACTTCAGCACCGGTGACCATCCGCACCCGCAAATTCATCACGAACCGCCTGCTGGCGCGCCGTCAGTTCATCGTCGATGTCCTGCACCCTAACCGCCCGAACGTCTCCAAGGCAGAGCTCTCGGAGCGGCTCGCGGCGATCTACAAGACCGACAAGGACCGTGTCGTCACCTTCGGCCTGAAGACGGTTTTCGGTGGTGGACGGAGCACTGGCTTCGGCCTGATCTACGACGATGAGGCGTCGCAGAAGAAGTTCGAGCCCAAGCACCGCTTGATCCGGGTGCGTACGCTTCACCCATATTGCATCTACTGTTCGTCTGACACACGATACAGTCTGGCCTTATGCAGGCACCACCCAAGACGAACCGCAAGCTTCGCAAGGAGCGCAAGAACCGTGCGAAGAAGGTAGGCCTACTACCCCCTTTTCCATCCCAGCGCATAACTGAGGGTTTGCGTCTAGTTCCGTGGCACCAAAAAGGCCAAGGCTGCCGAGCCTCCCAAGAAGGGTGGCAAGTAATGGTCGGGCGTGTTGTACTATTCCTGGGCTCTCTCACTTCGCATTGCATATCCGCACCACGCAAAGTTGCTCGCAGCTGTATCCTATCGCGTATGCCATTCCTCTCACTTCTCTAATGTCCATGAACATTATGCGCATGCGGATATATCACTCTTTCTGCCTGGCGGAACATCGACATGCGTGAACGGAGGCTCGTCGCTGTCCAGGTGCGTATGCTTGAAGATCGTGCAAGGTCGTATTAGAAGTGCACACTACATGTCGGGTATCATAGCTAAGACAGGATATGGTCTACACACGAGCCGGCCAGGAGAGCGAAAGCATTGAGAACACCCATTCAGAATCCTAGCTTCTTGTGAATAATGTCTGGATCTTCTTGGTACTCCTCTGCCGACACCCACATCTTCGGACGACTGGTTAGAATGCGCTATCTTGGCGGTCAACTGAGTTGAGCCTTACCTTCTTGAATGTGTTCAGACCAGCCAGAATAGAGCCACCGATCCATGTAGAGTACTTGCGCTCCGGCGGTGCATAGATCTTGATCTTGATATCCTTCAGTGCGAGCTTCTTGACCTCATTCAGCAAGCGGTCGCCGAAGCCTTGCAAGTATTGTAAGTGACAAGTAACGTCAATGAAGGCTAGGAACGGACCTCTGCACAAGGTGCTACCGCCACTAAGGACAATGTTTGAGAACAGGCTCTTGCGCAGGTCCAAGTCGACTCTGTTGATCGAGTCAACCACGACTTGATGTACTCCGGCATATTCTTGCCCGATGAGCTCAGGGTTGAACAGGATCTCTGGTGCACGGAATCGTTCTGGGCCCAACTGATAGTGAAGGTCAGAAACGCGTACATTGAAGAGCAAGCATAGCTCAGAACTCACTTGCACTGTATTACCGTCAGGTAGACGGAACTCCTCGCTGCGTCCTAGCGAGTCTTTCTCTTCCTTTGCAGGATTGAGGGCGACATAGCAGCACTTCTCCTTGATCGTCCGGACGACCTCCCGTTCAGCTGTTGTGTGCAGGTGATGACCCGCCTTTCTGAGCAGCAGCTGTAGATGGTCGGTGACGTCCCTGCGACATCGTCAATCACCTACGCTTCGCTTCGTGACTGCCTTGCGTGTCTTACCTGCCTGCGACGTCCACCCTGCGAATAGCATGAGGCATTGAGAACCCCTCGAAAACGGGTACCGCATGTGTTACACCATCGCCGGAATCCAAAACTATACCAGTGGTGCGGCCAGAAGAATACCTACGCGTTTCGTTGAGTTTCCGGCGTCCCATCAGTGGCATGCTCTACCTACAGTGACAAAACAGCTTGAACGGAGATATACAGTGCGGGAACATTGAATGTGTCGAAGAAGATTTGCGCGGCGACGTCGCGGTTATGGCGAGGATTTAATGGCGCTTCCGTGAGCAGCACCGGGTGCTACACAGATGATCTCAGCCGTTTTCATGAACACGAACAGTTTTGTCCACGTACCTCCTCACTCAACGTACCCAGTTCTTCTGCGTACACCCAACTCCATATTCGCTCCATATCGTCCCAGTCTGTGACTATCCCATGTTCCATAGGGTACTTGATCTTGAGTAGTCCACGAGCCTCCTGCGCCTTCCGGCCAATGAAGACGTCTCCTTCTAGTGCACCAGCCATGACCCGGACATGTTTAGGCCGTCCCACGCTGTAATTGACACAGATTAGGAGTGATTAGTACGAGGAGGGACGCGTCACAGTGCTAGGCTAACCGTGGAGACGCACAAAGACGGGAAGAAACATTTCGGATGGTCTTGACCGGCGAAGCCAGCCTTGATGGTACCAGAGCCCTAACATTGCAATGCCGCCTTTGAGTATGGGTAGACATATGTTTAGTCGTTACAAGTGTTCACGAACATTGTCGATCACAACGGGCTGATTCGTTAGGACATCCTCGAATTCAGTCGCCATCCTCGGCTACCACGATGCTCTCAGTTTGCCGAGTACCCAGATACTGTAGCCCAGATTACGATAACGAAGCTGTAGGATAGGCCGTATACGAGGTACAGGCGGAAAGGCAGGCGGCCAGCCGAGGAAGGTCAAGGTCAGAGGGGAAGTCGAGAGACGCGCGTCCGACGCGTTCGCGCTGCTTTGCTCAAGACCGCGATCATCAGCCATGTCTCGGGCAACGCCTCGCACAACTTCGCTGTTGTGCTGCCTCTTCATCCTTCTTCTCCAATTTGTGAGCAACACTGTAGCACTATGTCACGAGCGATTCTCACTCTCGTCCGGAACGTGCAAATAGCCAGCTGTTTTCGCCGTGCTAGGACACAAATGGGAGGCGACCAACTTCTGCAAATGTATGTTCCTCCGCTTAACGACTTCTATGGTTCGAATGTCTGAGCAGCATCAGGCATCTGCTTTGGGACAAATTATACCATTTTGCGAATGGACATACCTGACGATCCAAGCAAACCATGCCTTTCGTGCACGAAGCTCTGGTGCCAACGGCAAAACCTACACATTTGCACTGGTGCTTCCATCGGAGACGCAAATCCCGACACTGCTACTGGGAAGGAGGGCGATATTGAGGCTCGTTGTTTCCGTGCGTTACCTCGACCCTGCACCTCATGGCTGCGCTCCGAACTGACTCGGGGGCATGTAGAGAGGGACTCGCCTAGAGACCAGCTTGTCGTGACTTTGTTCCTACTTACGGTGTTCGGCCTGCTCCTCGGCGCTGGGATCAAGGGCAGGATGCTGAAGGCAGGCTTCGACACGAGCCTGCCGTGGTCTGCGAGCCGGAGATGGTGGGAGGTATGTGATTTTTTCCCGTTGCTGTACTACCCTGCATGCAGCGTGCTCAACTCCTGTTTGTCTTCTAGGCATGGGTACCTCCGCGGCAGCCCGAAGATATCCGTCTTAGCGACACGGGCCGCAATCAGCCTGCCAGGGATCGCCGGGGAGAGTATGCTCCTGTCTCCGACTCACCCCCGAATGCGTGATCTGGGGTAGCATGCTACGTTTGGGTGTGGATTGGATGCTATAGGTATAGCTGTAACATATCGCGCTATTTTATCATCGGAACGTCTTAATCGCATGAATCGACCGAATGCTCCTTGGCATCTCTCTGCCTATGAACTACTGTATGCATAGGATGTGTGAGTTGCAACATCCGTCTTATCTCCTAGCCGTACCTATACCACACGTCCTTCTCTGTGTCTGCGAGAGTAGATCAAAATCACGCCAGTGGTAATCAGCTTGGCGGGCTTGTGTGACCTCCGTACAGCGTGATCACGATGTTTGACGCGGCAGCAAAGCCGCACGAAAGTCAGAAACAGCGCAGCGCAGTCATTCGCCTTGGCTCAATATCTCTTGACGTCAACGCTCACCTTCAATGGGCTGCGTCTCCTCAAAGTCTGGAACAGTGTCTGGCGGACATCAGGTCCTGGGCTCAGCCAGCACTACAGCAGGGTCGACTGTGGGCACGAGGCCGGACCCTCGCTCGGCGGCCGCAGAAGCTGCGGAAAGGCGACAGAAAGCGGTTGGTGGAGGGCTCATGAATTCCTGTTGTGTGCTCAACCGTTCCTCCAGGCGCAGGCCAGGGGTATCTCAGCGTCGAACCCCAATGCCGGGCGGCTCGCAGCCCAGCTCGAAGCGCAGAAGGGCGCACCCCGTGTTCCGGAACCGAGACAGCAAGAGCAACTCGTGGTGAGTGCATGGTCAGGCACTCTGCGTTCGACCTCCATTCTTACGACACTGTCATGCAAAGTGGGATTGAGCACCGCCCTCTGAGTCTGTGGAGCGGTTTACTACGCCCATACGAGGCTATCTCAGCACGGAGGAGAGCAGGACGTTAGGAGACGTCGCGGTCTAACGACACCACGACCCCCACGTTGCTGGCACTGCAGGCTTCCATTGTGGGAGATATCTTGGCCGCCAAGGCTCTGTGACGACGCTGTCGGCATCCTATGTAGGGTCCAGTAACACGAGTCTGCCATGTAGTTGCACGATACTGGCCCTATCGATTGCGAGGAACTTTACGAGATCGAGTCCGAGCTTCCTTCACTGACAATTTGGACAATGCTCCTATCGAACTGGTACAGCGTGCGCGATAGGATTCAATGCCTGTTGCAAGGAAGGAACTAAGGAGGCGATCAGACCTAGATAGAGCGGTCTATCAGCCTTCTGGGACTCGGTGCGGCGAATATGAACGCGGCATGATCATTTGAGTTGTGTGTGTTAGTGTGATGGGCGTCTACTCCATAGCACGCCTGTGAACAAACAGACGCCCATAAGCCACTGTGCACTTGCCAGCCACGTCCACGGTCCGACGCGTCTCGCTTCAACTCTCTCCCTTACGCTCGTCTGGCACGACTCCTCGCCGGCGTTCTGTACGCTCTCGAGACGTCTCATGAATGTACACGGAGGAATGGGAGGCAGAATGGGAACGCGTGCTCTGGAAGAAGAAGCCATACCCTGACAACTATGTTCCGCGATCCTTCCTCTCCTCCTTGTCCAGGAACCGTGAGTTGGTCTCGTGCTCTTCCTTATCGTATTTTGCTCCGTGTTGAACACCTCCTAGCTAACTTCAGACCGTACACATACTGGCAGCTGGTTATCCTGTCGTGTCCTATAAGCCAGCACCTGGCCAACATCTTCGTCTTCCTCGCAGTCTTCATGAGACTCCAGCAAAGGTTGCTGGACCCTCGTGCGCTCGTGTGGATGTCAGCTGCCGTCTTCCTTGCAGGGTACATGGCATGGGAACTTCTGGACTGCAGCAGGGTAGACGGTGGGGCCCGCTATACCAACCGTTCGTTCTGTCCTACCTGTTCTCACCGATCGCTCGTGACTGACAGCGCGCTCCGTATTATGCAGGAGCGAAGGCCCTCAAGGCTTCCATACTTGTCTTTCTAGCACTGATGTCGCTATCGCCGGTGCTCAAGACTCTCACCGCTGCGACGTCTTCAGACTCCATATGGGCCCTTTCGGCGTGCCTATTCATATTGAACGCCCTATTGGCAGACTATACCGCCTTGAGGCCGCAGAGCCACCGCCGTGAGAGGTGTGTACGTACTCGACGGCTTGCGTACGGTATTGAACGCCGTTCCGATCAGGTTAACGTCGGTTTTGTCTATGAACGCCGCTATTTCGTCCTCAGTCGTGCTAGCCTCGAGGCTGTCGGACGACATCTCTGTCTTTGGTCTCATTCTCTTTTCGGTGCAGGCCTTCGCCCTCTTTCCCATGCTCCGCCGTCGCATTCAGGTAGGGTTGTTGCATCGTGCTATGGGACCTGCCTCACGTCTGGCCAACAGGGTACGGCGAGGACCATTCAGGTGATCCTCACTATCGTTCTTTGCGGGCTTTCTACTGCCCTCACATACCCACTATCGGCTACCGCCACTTATCTATACCTATCTTGCTTCATCTTCGTAACCTTCATCGCTCCGGGCATGCTAGTGTGGGCACAAAGGTTCAAAAAGTAGGCCGCGGCCCCGATCTGTCTTTCCTCTGGCCGTTCGGTATGCTAATTTACCTTCCAGCGAGATCAGGGGAACTTGGGACCCAGCAGTGCCTAAAGTCAATCGGCGTGCATCTGTCTCTCGTTGACCTTGCAACCGCGGGCGATCTCCCCCTTGTGGACGTCACAGCGATCCTGCACAGCGCGACAATCCCGGTGTGCATGACATCACGCGTCATGTCTATCGCCTCGACGGCTCTTTGCGGCCCCACTCTCGGTTGGTCTGGGCTACCTAGAAGGTGCGAGGGTGCCTTCCGCCACAACTGATACAAACCGAAGAAACTCACGGTGACAGCCCACAGCCGCTCTAGAAGGACCAGCGCGGCACTTCGCCGCCACCCTCGAGAGATCGTGTGGAGATATCCTCCTGCGCCGGTCGCCCAGGGCCAAGGCAGCACCAGCACCAGCAGCACGTTCACCCCAACCACACACACGCGACCCCTTCTGGACAGTCTGCCCCAGCTGGCACGCGCCCGCGCGCTCTCACGGTACTATATCAAATCTATATCCCTTTGCCCAAGCCTTCGGACGCCCGATCGTGCGGGGCGAGCTTATGCAGTTCGCGGACCCAGCCACTGCAGCGCGACAGACTCCGACGCGGGCACGCGGGCTCTATCTCCCTCCGGCCCACGCCACGCGGGGATCATCCGCAGGTGGGGACGGTGGGGGGCACGCCCTGGGAACGGCGAGCGTATCTCGCCCCTCGCGCCTGCGGCGGCCAATGCGCGCTCGCCCAGCCCCAGCCCCCAGCCTGCCCTCTCTTCTGCTTCCTTTTCGCACATTTATTTCCAGCGGTGGCAGCGGCAGCGGCAGCATCTGGATTCTGGATCCCTGGGTTCTGGACAGAGAGGCAGAGCGACAGATGGACGGCGTTCGCCAGCAGAGATGAGCTGATCGGGCTTTCGGTTCCCCTGCTGCACGTTCGTACGAGGCCCGCTGGTAGCAGCACCACCCGTCCACCACCCATCAGCAGCAGAGTGGACGGAACGCGACCGCACGGCGCCTCCCTCCGTCCCTCACCTCATCTCGGCGATACCCATTGAATTTGGATGGGCGGCCCTGCAGGAGCAGGCGCAGTGCAGGAGGCACATTCCTCCCGTTCCATTGATTCCAGATCCCAGACAAGGAAGGGGGGGATGCCGTACGTACTACGCCTTCGCGCGCTTGAGCGCCGGTGGGCGTCGTCCCCGCCGAGATGGAACCTTTGTCCGAGTCGCCGTCAGCCGTCAGGCCAGTCTTGAGTCTTGCCCCTTGCTGCTGCTGCTGCTGCCGTTGCCGAGGCGGCGCAGCTTTTTCTCTGTCTTCTAAGTTCTTCCTTCTGTGTGGCCGGCGGTGACAGCGCCGTCACGGCTCTGCGCGGAGAGTTCCATGCAAGCATCTCAGTTGATCTGAGCTATCTGTGCACCCCCTCCCCTTCCTCCCCTTCTTCTTCTTCGGCGGCGGCGGCGGCGGCGCTGGTGGCTATTGTGTCTGTGCCGTCATTCTTTCAGAGTTTCTGAGACGGGAAGCTTGGGTGGGGTAACTTCTGCCTATCTTCGGCGGATACCTCAGGCAGTCCGTGCCGTACCGTACGAATGATAGGACAGTCCAGTTGCTATATAAGCAGGAGGAACCAGGGATGCGTAGGATGCTGGGCCCGGATATCGCGGTGCGTTGGTGCGTGCATGCGTGTGTGCCAAGGACGCGGGCGAGGACGGCGGTGGGGGACGGTGTATATTTACAGCAAAGCGACAACTATATTACAAACAATACTATCCTACATATGAAGTACTTATACGAGAACATGTGAGAGAGCGAATAAGTAAATTGTTGTGCAGTGTGCATGGAGAGATAGAGAGAGAGAGATCGGGGGATCGGGAGACGGGAGGGACATTGGATTGGAGACTGATATATCAAGGAGCGGGGAACAGGCAGGCAAGCAAGCAAGAGGTTAGCGAGAGTGATGAGAGTGAGAGAGATACGGAGAGATAAAGCCGGGCCGTCTACACAGAAGTCCCAAAGCGAGGAGCACAGACTCGGAGGGAAGGAGGCGGGCGAGATTATGATCGCACATGGGGGGGAGTGTGGTGTGCTGAAGGGGAGGAGGAGGAAGGCAGATCGATGTGGGCCAGTCGGAGATGTCGATGGAGGCTGGGAGCTGTTAGTACAGATATGAATGTGGGAACGAGCCTCTAACTGTATTGCGCGGGGCGAACTGGAGCAGAGAGAGGATATCGAGACACTCGGACGAGAACAAGGGGGCAANGGGGGGCAGTTGTTGGGCAGACTCGGCCGCGGAATCTCGCGCCGTCGATCGAATCAAATCCGCAGATCCCCGTCGCTGTCGTGCATCCGCGGCCGCTTTGCGGGGTTCGCGACGACGCCCATGCCGATGCCCCGCGCAGCGAGGGCCTCGACAGCGGCCTTGGCCGCGCCCTCGGTCGTCTTCTTGCTCCGCCCGCGCGTGCGTCGCAGCGCACCAAACGCCTGCGCCTTGATCACCGCGAGCGTGCCACAAATCGGGGGCGGGCCTGGAGAGGGCGAGCGGGAGCCGCGCGAGACGGGGCGGGTGCGTGAGCGCGACGAGTATGTGTAGGAGGACGACTCGCCGTCAGACTCGCGTTCGTGGGAGCCGTTGTCTGCGCGCGAGTACGGCGAGGGGGCCTGGACGAGCGAGCGGTCGCCTGGGGCGGATACAGAGGCTGATGCGGCGGCAGATGCACCTGCGCGGCCGCTGCTCATGCGAACGAGAGAAGATATGTCGGCGGTGCCGCCGTGGAGGGTGAGCTCCGGTGCGTGCGGACGACGGTAGAACTCGGGGCGGTCTTGGAGGGGAGTACCTTCAGGGAAGGTGAAGGAGTACGAGGCGGGTGCGAGGGAGGTAGACGAGGTAGAAGAGGGCGTGGAGGCTGCGGGTGAGAGAGAGCGGCTGGGG
>JAPEVG010000398.1:0-16178 GCA_029747595.1 Trametes cubensis
GCGGCCAAAGTGGCGCGCCTTGTTCCCGCGCTTCGTCGCCTTCACGGCCGTGCCCGTGTTCTGGAACACGGACAGCGCCATCGGCCCACCGCAGATCTTGGAGCTGTCGCCCGTGCACGGCATGTTGCACACAGTGTCCGCGAGGGGCGCGCCGCCGCCGTTGACGAACGAGCTGCCGCAGTAGCACTCGCGCGAGTACTCAAGTCCGGCCATGCTGTGGCCCCGGGAGGCGCAGTGCGAGATGCAGCTCTCGATCGTCATCTGCTGGCTCGTGTACGCGTCGACGTTGAGGGTGCGCGAGGGCACGTCCGACGCACAGCCGACGGCGATCCAGCCCGCGGGGAGACCAGAGACATTCGTCGAGTTAGACGGGGCGGTGCCGGTAGAGCTCGGCTGCGTGGCGGACGCGACGGAAGTGGGGGTAACAGACGCGGAGGAAGAAGGGCCAGGGTTGGCGACAGCGAGGTCGCTGTGCTTGTACAGGGTGAACGCCCAGTTGCCACCGCAAGTGCCAGTCGCATCACCAGCGCAGGCCATGTTGCACGACGCCGAGGGGAGGGGCTCACCAGCCTGGTTCTGGAACGAGTTGCCACCTATATAATCTCGCGTAAGCCAACTGGATTGTAGATGCTTAGACGACAAACACTCACAGTAGCACTCGCGGCCGAACTCGACACCAGCCATGAGGAAGCCCTTGGACGAGCAGGTCGAGACGCAGCTCGCGACCGTCATCTGGTCGTTCGCGAAGCTGTAGCCCGTAAGAGCGCGCGCAGACGTGTCCGAGCGGCACCCAACGACGGCCCAGCCGGCAGGCAGGCTCGCAGCAGGCGCCGAAGGGCCAGTGGTCGACGTCGCGGGGGTCGAGGGGCTAGTGCTTGGGGTGACGGAGTGCGCAGACTGGGTGCTGGCGACTGACGTTTGCGTCGGGGAAGAGGTGGCAACGACGGAGGTTGCAGAGACGGAGGTAGCCCGGACCGAAGAAACGGTGTTAGCTGACGATACCGGCTTAGTGGCGGCAGACGATACAGACGAGGCGGACGACGACGAGGAAGAAGGGGAGGATGCACCGGGGTTGCCGGTGGTCATGAGCGTGAGCTTCGCCGCTCCACCGCAAATCTCGTAGCCTGCAAAGGAAACAAAATCAGCACCCGCGCAGCGGAGCACAGAGCACAACAAGCGAGACGAATCGGCGACGTACTGTTACCCGCGCAGTGGTTGCTGCACTCGCTCCAGGTGAGGAAGGTCTCCGAGGCGCCGTTCTTGACCGAGTTGTCGCAGTAGCACTCGTCGCTGAACTCGACACCCGCAAGCTTGTAACCGTGGCTGCCGCAGTACGAGGCACACATCGCGCGAGTCATGTTCGGGTCCTTCATGGAGAGCGCGGGGAGCGCACGGCCGTTGGTGCCCTCTGCGATGCAGCCGAGCTCAGTCCAGCCAGTCGGAAGGGGGTCCTGAGCGGGGATCAGCTGCGGAGTACCGGCGTTGGCGCATGGCTTGCCGCTGCCGTAGATGGGGTTGCAGCCAGGGAGCGAAGTGAGCGGCGTAGTCAAGCCGATGTTCTCGTCGACGACGCTACCCTCAAGCGTGCAGGCATCGGCCGCGGCCTGATCAAAGACGGCTGCAAGGGGAGGGCAGTCCATGACGTTACCGTTCGCAGCCGTGCAAGTGTCGATGGCCTCCTGGAGGAGGTCGACGTCCCAACCGTTCTGGAAATCGCCGTGGTGACCGTAGCCGGTGGTGTCGCCGTTTGCCAAGACCCAGGTACCGGCGCCGTGGTACTCGAACTGATCGACCGAGACGAACATCTCGTAGAAGAGCGAGACCAAGTGGACGGGGTGCGAGTCGGGGCAGTCACCGGTGTTGTAAGCCTGGACGGGGTACGCCATGTGCGACTTGTGGTCGGGCGAGTCGAGGTTCACACCGTCCCAGCACGAGGGGAAGAACACTTGGGCGCGCATGCCATCGGGGCAGCTGTGCGTAAAGAAGTCGGGGCGCTCAGCCCAGTCGGGATCTCCGCTGTGGTCGTTGTTGTAGTCTGCATATTTTATCAGACACAGGTCGCGCATATAGAGCACAGCAGAGAACACACCGAGGCAGACGTAGCTCACAGCCTGGTCGGCGAAGCTGGAGGCGTTGTAAGTGCGCCTAGTCGTGTCGCCAGCGAGCATCTGAAGTTACGTTAGATCATCGCACTATCGCCTTTCGCAGCTAACTTACCACCAGACCCTTGGGGAACGCGTGGACCTTCTCGTTCTTGGGACCATTGCGAACCAGGTAGTAAATGTTGAAGGACGTCGCTGAGAATGCCAGTCAGCACTACCCTGAAGGACATGACGGACGTAGATAAAGGGCGCGCGCTGGATTATTGATGATGTATACCCCTGACCACGAAACATGTTTGGACCGCAGTCTGGCTTCATGGATGAACGTCCCGATCCCAAACCAAGGCGGAATCCGGACCATGATGGCCAGTGCTCGCACTATCACATCGCTTCTCCACAGGACGCAGATATGCGCCGAAGAAGCCCTTACAAAACGCGACGAAATGGATGCCGAAGCGGCGCATGGAGACGATACTCACGCATGGGCGTCAAGTTACCCTGCGGGTCCTGATGGTACATTTGAGGCTGATGAACATGACAGTAAGTGACGGAAGCCAATCTTTATCTCATCGTTTGAGCTCACCGCCCAATAGTTGCTCTTGTCGGGCTGCACGGGGATGGTAGTGCAGTTGGACTGGACGAGCTCGTCGGGGTTGTAGACGTTTTTAAAGCCACTGGCGCCGACGATGGCATGGACGTGGGTACCAATCTGCAAGTAGCGGGTCAGACCGATCCCCTCTCTAGTATGCAGAGTGTCGATGTGCTTACCGCGTTGGGGCTCACGATGGAATCGAGACGGGTGGTCGCGATAAGCTTGCTGCCACCAAAGATCCAGTGCTCGGCGTTGACCACAGCCGCGAGGGCGGCGAGGGAGAGGAGCTTTGGGAACATAGTAAAGACTGTTTGTGGTGGGTGAGAATGAGCGTGTATAGGTCAGACGAAGGAGAGGAAGGGGAGGGGAGGAGGGGGAGAAGGGGGAGAGCCTCGCACGGCGACGTTTGGGAGAAACGGCGGGGCCGTGAAGGGATTTGTTGGAAGCGGAGGGAGAGGGATTGAACTTTATAGGGACGCATGTTGGACTTCCTCGTGGCTGCACTCGGAGCACCTGGAAGAAAGCTGTGATCTCTCTGCACACGCGCTCACTTGTTTGCCCTCCTCGGCAATCGTCTTGTCCCAGTTTGGCAACTTCGGTCAATCCCCAATGCCCGTCGCCTCCCTCGCGGATACCGCGCAGATCTCATCTCGTTGCCCTCTTCTCCCAATCGCACATTGGTCAGAGCCTGTCCTCAAACACGGCTTGCTGGCCGGTAATGACACGCGTAGAACATCTGGAAACCACACATGAGCACAGTAGAAGACGCGCGTCGTCTTTGTCCGCCCTTTCTGCACAAACAGCGATTATGACGATACGAGGTCGAAACGGGCGATAAGGTTTGCGTGTGGACAGACTTCGTGCAAATTTCGTGTGGCCGGCGTCGGAAAACCAACATTCCCTGTCAGCATCCTCCTCCGGCGCGCCTCCGTCTTGACAACCACTGCCAGCGCTTCCAAGGCACGCGCCCTCCAAAAAGGCAATCGGCGTCCTTGCCCCCGCGTCCCCGATAATTGAACGTTCCTCCGTCTCTCCAGCCGGCCCAGGCACATCTCGATCATCTCTGATGGTTGCACCCTCGACGCTTTCACCCCCATAAGCCAACAGGATCGCAGCCTCTCCCCAGTGTTCATCATCGTCCCTACTGCACCATTCTCGCCTTCTGCCCCTCGTGCACCCGCGTGATACATACCCAACAAGTATTGTGTACCCCGTCAAACTGTGCGTGGCCATCACCGCGATATCTTCCATCTCTGACTTTGTCAAGGAACTGCTACACCCGATGCAAAATCACATCCGAGTGATACTCGACTAGGGATCCGTGGGAAGGTGACGAAACAAGTACGGCCTCGGTCCCAACCTCGGTCCTCCAGTGTCCTGGATGCAATCGATCGTCCAGGTACCGGGTACCCCGCGTCATGCATCCGCCAAGTACGTTCTCCGTAGCGATGGTAACCGTTTATTACTTAAGCGTTTGCGTTCGCGTTCAATGGCCGCTCGTGAGCACTCGTCCAGGTACAATGGTATAAGACCACACGCACGCGTCCAGCGGGAATTCTGCAGGCGAACGTCCCCGCCCCTGACGCTTCGGAGCACGTCGTTTTCCGGCCTGAAACACGCAGTCCGCTGACCAAGCTCTATAGACTATAGGCCACGAATCCGCATGAACGAAACTGGCTCTCGACGCACGGGGAAGCCAGGAAAGTATCCCTTCAACGGCACGATCAGCTCTTATGCGTGCAATGGATGCAGGCACCGTCTTTCCCGCGGAACTGCATGCGGCTTCGATGCGACTCTCAGGGCTATCTACGCCGTACGGTATATGTATTTTGTATGTCGACACGTCGATAGTCGACCAAGCGCCGCTGGATCCTACTCATCCGTTAGTTGCCGTCCGAAGATGCGTTTAAATTCTATATGCAAAGCCCTACAGGTACATCCGTCGCTGGCGCAGTTCCATCCGGACGGCTGATCGTTCCATCGCACGAACATCTAGGATGCCAGGTCAGCGGCGTGTCGCCCTACCTAGGTGGCTGGGTGGCTAGAACCGAGCCTTACCGAGCCAAAGCCTCGCGAAGTTGGCCGCCCAGGGTTCCTCCTTCCCGAGCCTGCCTACAGCATGGTTCAACAATCCATCTTATCCACAAAGAGACGCCTGCAAGTGCGTATCAATCACCGCTCTGAGGACCAGTCGGCCAGTCCCTGGACACCGCACCGAGCGCAGCCGTCCAATCGCAAATATCCCACCAGCACTATGCCACCGGCGTGACGGCGTCGGCGCTGCGCGGCGACAAGTCGGTCGCGCCGGTGGGNCCCCTGGCTTCTCAGGCTCGTCGCGCTGCGCCAGCGTCGAACTCTGTCGTAATGCTCATTCACTCTCGGCCGCAAGATGATCAGATAACGGCGTTATGGTAGGAACCGTGCACNGGGAACTAGCGCGGGACCGCGCTGGCACCTTGCAGCCTGGCATTGCCGCCGGTGCACTGGCACTGGCACTGGCAGGGTGGCAGGCATCCCGTCAGGCACCTGTCCGGTGATGAACAGGAGAGAGTGGGCGTAAGAAGGCGGACGGCGCCGGTGAGCCTCTAGTCTTCTCCGGGCCTGGCAGGGAAGCCGTCCGTTAGGTGGGTTCCAAACTTCAATTTTTCCGCGTCGCTGTCGTGGCCGTGTTGAATTTGCTGTGGAAAGGGCTGTCCGCTATCTTCTGAACCTTCGTGCTGGCGGTCCATGCCTCGGGCGTTGCGCTATTGAGCTTGAGGGAAGCACCTCTTCCCCGCTTGGTCCACTAGCAGCGTAGTCAACCTTTGTCGGTCTACGAATCTCCCCGATCTCACTTATGAGGGCTCGGACCCGCTTTCGTACGAAGATCCTGAAGCCTTTGCGCGCGCGGCCTGTTACGGCGGACCAGCCACCGCTATTGCCATTCCCATGTGCGAGCCCTTCGAATCCAGCTATCGTCCGCCACTGCCGACTCAGCGACCCACGTCACGAATATCTTGCAGCAGGTCCCGTACTAGCGGCCGAAAGCGACCGGGCATGCAAGAGCTGAAGTAAGTCGTATATTCTCTCTATCGGACTTGAAGGGCAACCTGGCCCTAGAATCAGGCTATCAGTTGTGCATCCGATCGCGACTCCCAGTGATGCGCACTGCACCCGGCCATTACACCGTCTCTTCCGCGGGGGAGTCTCACTGCGATAGTTGCTGAATATTACTGCACCGGATGTGTACGTACCTGGCGACCATATCATCTGTTGGCTCTACCACCTTCAACGGATACTCCGCCGTATTATTACCAAAGCTCTGACCACTGGATGGCCGCAGTGGGTCCTCAGGCCTCAGGCGCTTAGTCCCAATCCGGTTTATAATCAAGCGCCAAGGTTACGTTGAACGTTGAACATAGTATCGTCTCTTCCACTATGTCAAACCATACTCGCCACCATTCGCGGGACAGTGCCAAACGGTGACCTCTACACTCTTCACAAGAAAGCGTCAAGCTGAACTCTTATAAGGGATCTCCACTCGGAAGCGAGGGACTTCAGTATCCCGGTTGGAACTTCTCCGTCTATTAGACGGTGGCAAGTTCGAACCGGTTCCAAGTCCGGGCGTCAAAGCGCGGAAACAACGCCAACTAAACCAAGTAACAAATTACTGATTTCCGCTACTAGAAAGCGATTAAAGACGTTGACTGCACGCAAAATAGAACACCGACGGGAATTGAACCCGCGGCCTACGCACAAATGCCAGCGCCTCTAACCACTAATCCACAGGGCCTCACTGAGGGAGATTCTATGACATTATATATGTCGTTAGGACACCCCAGCTCCATAACACCGGTATATAGTATCAGTATGAGTACAATACAAACCCCCTCGATAACTACTCACAGTCTAATATAACCCTGTATAGCATCTATTCTGTGGCCATTCAGACCGTACAAGCTGCCGGGGAGTCAGAAGCACCAGCTTGTTTGCCTTATAAGCTGTACTTTACAAAGATACAGATTATAAGCATGGTGGAATAGTGGTTAGATGATGTTGGCACTTATGCGCAGGCCGCGGGTTCAATTCCCGTCGGTGTTCTATTTTGCGTGCAGTCAACGTCTTTAATCGCTTTCTAGTAGCGGAACTAAGTAATTTGTTACTTGGTTTAGTTGGCGTTGTTTCCGCGCTTTGACGCCCGGACTTGGAACCGGTTCGAACTTGCCACCGTCTAATAGACGGAGAAGTTCCAACCGGGGAACTGAAGTAGTTGCGGAAGCAAGGTAATCGAAATAATCAACAGCGGTCTCTCCGATGACTCGAGCTGTACGAACGCGCGCAGAAGCACCTCTCGGTCCTGAGCCATCCGCTCTACGCGCATCACAACCGCCCTGCGTGGGTCGAACGTCTCAAGCACGTCGACGCGTTGAGCCGCCTGAAGACAGAGTACACAACTGTACGCATGATCAGCGCGATGTATGAGGCCGCGACCACCGTGATGCTTCAGTCGCGTGCCTGCGTTCGATACGTCTCGCTGCTATCTGTGTATGTGCTGCCGAATGTGCTGCCGAGAGTGCACAACAGAATGGGGACGGCGCTGCTATGCCAGCAGAAGAACTTGAAGACGCGGAGCGCCTTGCAGGGGCCTTGGAGCGTCTGGCATCGACCTGGGTGTCATATATGTTATGGCCCTGTATGTGTTTTGCTGTTTCGTCCTTCGCGCACATCATGTCCTCACTCTCGTATTCGTATAGTTGCAGCCCAGGATGGCTCTGGTCAAGAGTTCGACGAAATCTCCAGCTCGGGTTACGCTACTCCCACCCCCGCGGACGTGGTATCTCGCTTAGATGATGTGCTGTCTAGGCATCTGTCCGAAAGGTTACGGGAAGATGTATGTTTGTGTTGAGTCTGACGGTACGGGGCCACACTGACCTTCATGTGTATACTGCAGGTTCTGCGACGCGACAAGTATACCTGTGTATACACTGGGCTCGGCGATGCCGATTACTCCGAAATTGACGGCACATTGGAAGTCGCTCATATATTCAAGCGCGCCGTTGCACGGTCCGACGATGGTGTAGAGAAGGCAAGTGTCGCGCTCTAAGCATGTGTTTTACAGCCATGCTCAAGCCTCATAGAAATACGCAAGGATAGCGACTTTCGACATACTCAAGCATTACTGCGAACTCGATGATTCCCTTCTAGAGGAGTTGTCGCAGGAAGTGGATCAGCCCCACAACGCGATTCTACTCAAGCATGATGTGCACGATGCCTTCAATCAGCTTTATTGGTGCTTAAAGCCTACCGAAGTATGTTATATCATCTAATTCCTATTCTATGCGAAGTCATGAACGCGTCTGTTCTTCTAGACGCCTCAACGCTACCAGTTCGACTTCATGCCTGGATTCGTGTGGACCAAGCCTGTTGATACGCACCACACGTTCTATAACCACAGCGCTAGCACAGAACTACACCACGACGCTCAATCTACCAGCGCGCCCGATCCTCCTCCCCTCGATGACTCGCCGAGTCCATCGAGCGGGAAACGCGATCGGGAAGAACATTGAGTAACCCTGCCCAATCCTCAGCTACTCCGGATGCACGCCGCATTGGCGCATGTCACGCATGCGAGTGGTACTGCGGCGATTTTCAACGCCTTGAACAGCCTCAGCGGCCCAGACGATCCAGCCGCTGTGGGCGCTGACATAGGCAGTTTCTGGAGGGTTGTTGTGGAGGGCGATGTGGCTAGGTTGGAGGCCGCGATTGAACACATTGAAGGAATTCGTCGCGAAGGGTATTGGTTCTGAGGTGGCTTAATGGGGCTCACCGCCAACCTTGATATGTTTTATAACCCTAGTCTTAATCATTCCCCGGACGTTTCCGACCCGACTCGGAGATTACTTCAATTCGTGATCAGCTCACTGACAACGTCCTCGACGCCGCATGGGTTTGAAGGCATGGCTGAGGTTGCACTGGCCGCAGCGGGTGCAGTTTACAGTCGCATACATAACGTCTTATATAAAACAATGTGCCTTGATGATCTCTGGCAAGAAGTTTATTCCCGGTCTATGCCAAGCCAATCGAACAGATCCTCTACCGACCGGCGAACGTGCGAGAGAACCAGTGGAATACCATCCGGCCCATGTCAAGTTCATGACCAACCGCTTTAATCTCAATCATTGATGTATTAGATATGGATCTACAACGTACCTGGCGACCGTCCAAACCAGTGGCTTCAAAAGCATAAGACATAATGCGCGTGTTGCTACTGGCCATGGGGAGAACAGGGCCGGACCGTGCTGGCAGTACTTGTAAGAGGTTGGACCGACCTAAGTGGCACACCTATCAGAGTTTGAGTTATCTCATAACGCTCTCGCTCAATGTTCGAGCCTCGAGGATGAAGCACAGGGATAGATACTGGCCACCCTGCAGCAATGTTCAGCCTTGACCACAACCGCAGCCGGTCATCTAAGGGTCAACCTTGCACGAACCGGCTTGCGCGCAGCACCAGCACTTCTACCGCGTTTCTCGTACATGCCGAGCTGGTGCTACACACTGTCACGCTCGCTCTTCCCACACGTCCACCACCCAGCCCAACGCCATCTACCAGCTGCCTACACGCCTGCCAGTGTCCTTCTCAGCAAGAAGGCCTCTCTGCAACGGATTCTTCGCACCACTGATGATGCGCTTGTCTATCCATCGTCTACCGTTTACCTCACGCGCGACCCTCCTGAAGCGCCTCCTGGACGGTCTTCCTGCCCTCAACGATGGCGCTRACCGAGCGGAGCGCATGCGTGAAGTCCTCGAAGAGTAGGTGCGGGATGTTCTCCCGGCGACAGAAGGCRGCGAGGTCGTTGTCCCCGCCCTCCTTCGCCTTCACGTACAGGACGTCCGCATGCCGGGCCGCCGACATGTCTGGTTGCGTCCGAGGTCAGCCAGCGTACTGGTAGAGAGCTGTCGCACCGAGAAGGGAAGGATGCTCACCGGAGACGCCGTCGCCGAAGAAGAAAACCGTAGGAGGGTTCGGGAGCTCGCGGTACGGCAGGATAGCCTGGCTCTTGTCGTGCCCATACCCGCTGCGTTTAAGGAGTAAGTCCTACTGTCCTCTGTGACCGCAAGGGAGACATGAAGGAAGACGCACCTGGTCGGGTGGCGGTACTTGATCTCCCACTTGCCGTCGGGGTGGATGTCGACCTCGTTTGAGACGATCTCGATCTCCTTCGCCTCCTCCTCGCCGATGAGCTTGGAGAGTACCGCGCGGATGAGCGGCGCCATCCCGCTGCATAGCAGACCTATCATCAGCACTCTGATATCGAACGCAATAAGGTCTTTCTGCGTGGTGATACTGACCTTGAGATGATCACGACCGGGATGTCGTGCTCCTTGCAGTAGCGGTAAAAGTCCTTGAAACCGGGGTCCAAGCTGATATCTGTATCGTACAGGATGGTCAGCAACGAGGGTCAGAAAGGGCTGAAGGTGAGGGGATATGATACAGACTCTGCTTCAGGACCTCCTTACACTCTTCAAATGAATGACCGTTCGCGACGACGCTCTCGAGCATTTCGCGGAACGCATCGCTAGAGCGTGGGGTCAGACTGGGTAGGAGCAATATCAAGAGATGGACGAACCGGAAGGTGGTCTTTCCGGCAAGAATGTCGAGGTTTCCCTGCCTCCGCTTCTCGGGTCCAAAGCCCAAGTTATCGGTCATGTCTGATGATCAGCAATTGAGCATTCGTTCTATCCCATCTCACTACAGCCCACCCGCTTGTACAAAGCACAAATCAAACCATCGTGTACTCACAATCATTGGAGTCACGGTTTGTAATCGTGCCATCCCTGCATCGAGCCAAGCATCGTCATGATCAGCACGCATATCGTCACTAGGGAAGAATCGCGGGTGGGGGGAGGGGGTTGCGGAGAAAAGGCGCACAGCGAGATCGGGAGGGACCAACCAGTCAGAAAGGACGACGAATTTCTTGTCTTTGTGGATGGGAGGGTATGGCAGTGTGCTCTGCGGCGCGGGGTCTACGTTGGTCGCCATCTGTTCGAGATCTGGGTATTTGGGTGGATCTAGAGGTTGTGAACGCCGTGTTACGGTGCTGGTGAACTGACGCATTAAGTGAAAGCTCCATGGCGTGCAGAGAGGACGTACAGTCTAGATAGTCTCGGTCTATGTTGATGGACTGGACTGGTGAGCGATCAGGAAGAACTCTGTGTAGTCCCCAATCAATACATTGAAATCCGGAGCGCCGGTGGAGCGGCCGCGATGACGATATCGCTCAATTACTTAGGCGCCCAATATGTGCAGTGGAAACACCATTGCCAAGTGCAGTTCTTCGCAATACGTTAACATCACGATAGCGTGCCCCTATATATAGCGCGTAACGCGACTACATTACAACAAGTCAGTATCACTAGCGAGCCCCCCCCCCCCCCCAATACAATGAACCATCTAGCTCATCGCAACTCAAACGTTGCTTCCGAATCAGCCACACTACCATCAACTACCGTCTTCAGGAAACTATGTCGATACCTGTTCAAGAGGTTTCCCTCCAGCCCATATAGACGTGCGAACAAGCCGACAGCCCATACAGAGCCACTGGCAGGCTCACTGACATGCATTACATGCGTCCCAGCGCAGCACGCATTTTCAGCAAATCGGGATGGGTCGATACTGACCGGTCGGAGTATGTCTTGAAAGTCGTACAGAATGCAAATGTCGCAGAAGTTGGGTATCTGGGACAAAGGTGAGTATGTGTGATTGCTACTGTAATGCGATAACGTCAACAGTGCGGAAGCATACCCCAGTAGGCTTGCAGCACCACCTCATAGTAGGATGAAGTGTTCTGCAAGCGAGATTGTTGAGCAAAATGCCAGTGGTGTTCTGAGGGCCGTACACGTTCTCCGATAAGTCGTCCAACAACGCTTCGTCAAGCCCGCAATAACGCTTGGCCGCGTCTAGCGTAGCTCTTCTTGCCCCCTGTCGAGATACTTCAACGTTCTCGCGACTGCATGTTGGGCCAATCATACCTGCTTTGTACCGCCATCGGACACGGCGACGGCACGCTTGCGGCTTGAATATTCGGCGATCCCCAAACTGACCCCTGGAGAGGGCTTTGAACCAACTCAAGCAGCCTGTGACACATTACACCGACAGGGTGCCCGCTGAACACACAGATGAACTTTTCTCGCCCAAGAACCTATGTGCACCCCGATGCCCATCAGTACGGCTCTCAGGCTGTTGTGTGTACTGTGTGAATCGAATGTACTTGTCCACAGTAGGCTTTCTGTAGAACTCTGGAGAGCCCATCATACAAGCGATGTGCAATTGGGTCGGGTTCGACGAATGGCAGGCCACCATTCTCGATTGCGACTGAACGGTAAATGAGAAAGTCTCCAGTCAGGTCTTCACAACGCGGCATGACACTACAGGACTTACATGGCCATAACATGCATATAAGCCAGCTGGCTCGATGCTAGACGTTCTAGCCCGCATGCGACGCATTCTGCATCATTTTCCATGGACCCAGAGCCTTCGCGGCGTGGTTGCTAGCATAGAGCAGCAGACGCACAGGCGTCATCTGCCAGCAGAGATGTATCGGTGGCCCGAGTGCAGCCCAAGTTCGGTCGCGACTTTCGTGCATATTGCACAGATCATGCATGCGGCCATGTACTGGTACATCGTCTCCAATCCCTGGCCTCAGATGGGTCCGGAGATGCTTCCTTCCCCGCATTGCGTAGAATTCGGAGAGGACGAGTCGCTTTGGTTTGCCTTGGTTGCAATGCAATCTTGCGACTGTTGACGAGATTGAACCGGCATCGTGGGGGGCAGCTACAATAAAACGTAGGCTCGCTGCACTTTGACCGATTGCCTGCTGAAGTTAGAATGAGCAGTTCTTCAGGAAAGCGTACTCATCGTTAGCAGCATTGGGCCAACAGAATGTGGTGGACTGAAGTACTGACTTGCGAATGTCGGACACAGAGAGTTTGCTGGTGGTATCATTGGATGAAGAACGATGAAGGGCACGCAGAGCTGAGAGTCCCAACTGTCATTGGCGAGGAAGCGCTAGCGCCCGTGAACATCCCTCCAGAAACTCGCAACAGGCTATTGCCCTATCATATCATACGCCGGAGGCTCTCAGCTGTTGATACAACACTACGGACGCATTCCACGGGGAGCAATACACCAAGTTCGCCATAAGTCGCATGTATGAGATTGCAAGGAGATGAAGGAGAGCAAGGGACATGACTATACGTAGAACCATACAATGAGCGACCGCATAGGACGAGCAAGTGCATCCGGGAGAAGTTTTTAGGCAGTGGCGGCAGCCCTAGAATCGCGCACCAGTCAATCAGTATGAATACGCTGACGCTAGCCATCTGTAAGACGTACTTCTTGTGTGATGCCTTGACCGCCGCAGCCTTCTCCTTCTTCTCGGCGATGCGCTTGGCCAAGAGCACATCGTACTCGGCCTTCTGCTCCTTCTGGCGCTCGATCCGGCGGCGCTTGAGGGAGCGCAAGTGGCGGCGGCGCTGGAGACGGACGGGAGTGACCAGRCGCTGGATTTTGGGACTGSATGCCGCRRGGTAGGTATGTGGAWTGTAACAAGTGAARATAARATATACGTACGCCTTGGTGTAGGGCTTCGCGTTCTCCTTCTTCTGGCTCTTAACCTCTCTCCGCACAACGTACTTACGGACGTCGTCCTCCTTGGACAGGTTGAAGAACTTGCGGATCTTGGTCGCACGCTTGGGGCCAAGGCGCTTGGGGAGGACGTTGTCGGTGAGGCCGGGGATCTCGTTCTCGCCCTGCTTGACGATCACGAGGGAGAGGACGGCAATATCGGGGCCAACGATGCAGCCGCGGACGGACTTGCGCTTGCGCTCACCGGTGCGGCGGGGGCGGTAGCACGAGTGGCCGTCCGAGAGAAGGAGACGGACACGGTGGGGGAGGAGGACACCCTGCTTCATGGGGAAACCCTGCTTGTCGTTACCGCCAGTGATACGGAAGATGTAGCCCTTCCACTCGTCGCCGAGAGAGTCGCCAGGGACCTCCTGCGAGATCCGCTTCTCGTAGAAGATACGGCTGAAGAAATTGAGGTCCTGTGTTAAGTCCAAGCACACCGAAGAGACTGCAGATGTGCGCACTATTTCTTCTCATCGTCGAAGTCAATGGTCTTTTGTTCCCCGGTTGCGGGGTCTAACGCAGCGACCCATGTCAGAATCCTCCAGTCCGTCCCTCATCTTACAAGATCTAGACTCACTGGCGATGTTGAGCTTCATGCTGCAGGAAACGGAAAACAGTCAAAATTTTGCGAGCTTGGAGAAGCAGCATAGAAGCATACCTTGCGGCGTGTTTGGCGGTATCTCGGCGACGGCGACGGCGACGACGACGAGATAGTCTTGCGCTCGGTGTCGGATGGCTTGAGGCGTGTGCACAAACACGGCCAACGCCCGTGACGGGTGGCGCAACAAGGTTTGGTACTGTATAGTCCCATCAGCCACCCATGCTCAGAGCACGTGGCACATACGCTCAAGCAAATTCCAAAGACCCCAAGCTACGCCCAACGGCACGCACGACGACGACAAGCCCTCAAGACTCCCCCGCCGCCTAAAAACTTGTGCGTTCTCGCCGTCTTGCTGTCTGTTCGTCTCTGTGCGCATGCTGAACGTCTGCCAATAGAGTCACCATGGGTCGTATGCACGCTCCCGGAAAGGGCATTTCGTCCTCTGCCCTCCCCTACCGCCGCGCTCCCCCTTCGTGGTTGAAGACGACTCCCGACGATGTCGTCGAGCACATCTGCAAGCTTGCCCGCAAGGGTCTTACGCCCTCGCAGATCGGCGTCACCCTCCGTGACTCTCACGGTATCCCCCAGGTCCGCTTCGTGACGGGCAACAAGATCCTCCGTATCCTCAAGTCGAACGGTGCGTACTCTTTCGCSTATACTCCCTGACGCCCAAGCCTGCTGTGAGGGAGTTGGTTGGTGGAGGACTGCCGGCTCATCACAAGCATGGGATAGGCCTTGCCCCGCAGATCCCCGAGGATCTCTGGCACCTCGTCAAAAAGGCGGTCGCCGTGCGCAAGCACCTCGAGACCAACCGCAAGGACAAGGACTCCAAGTTCCGCCTCATTCTCATCGAGTCCCGTATCCACCGTCTCGCGCGGTACTACAAGACCAAGCAGCAGATCCCCCCTACCTTCAAGTACGACTCTGCTACTGCGTCCACTCTCATTGCATGAGCGTCCGCGGCCCTGCCGCTGTTGTACATTCAAGATCGGGTAGGCGGATGGGGGCACGTCTTCCCAGGCGAGAGGACGCTATGGGGACGACGGGTGGGCTATCGAGACCATATGTTATCGCTTGTACGCTTTCTACATGACACACCCAATGCAGACCTAGGGCTATGCATCACCATCCGCTCCCCGTTGTATACTTTCACGATGGTCTCACCGACACTCGTTTCCCATTCAATGCACAATAGTGAGACTCCGCATCCAAGAAGAACGTTCGTTTGTTATGAAGACCGACATTCGCAAGGTAACACATCCACTGATACATGTATCGTCCACCACCTCCGTGCAGCAAGTAACAATATAGCAGCCATAAACAGTTTAAATAGAAAGCGTATACTCGTATTCCGTGCTGACGCTTTGGGAAACCCATAGAACGATAGCAGAGAGCATAAGGGCGACGTTCTGGGATACGTTGGCATATCCATAGTAGGTATACTGCTCGGCGTAGTGTTGGAGGATGTACTTGAGCACGAGGACGGTCTACAAGGGTATGCCAGTRYRWTGAGTCCCTCRCTTGYACTAYWCGTTTCTYGAGAGRAGGAGWGNNCGTACCACACTACCRGCCAATCCGCCAGCCATGAAGGAGAAGCCAATGAAGAGGAACAGGCGAGCGCGCCACACCGCCCGTGCRTCTCCGAARTCYTCRTGTCCCTGGACACGGTCCTTGTCGATGAGGTTGATKATGAGCATGCCAATGAGGGAGAAAATGCCAGGGAGCCAGTCGACGAAGGTGACATGAACCGGGGGCGGCCGCTCAGGCTCGTCGTACGGTGCGTGCGCGTGCGCAGATAGGATGGCGGCATCAAGGAAAGTCCAATTCGCCAGCGCAAACTAGAGCAATGCAAGTCATATGAGATGGGGCTTTATGCAGGACAAAGAGATGGATGAAGACGTACCAGGCCGCCAGCTAGGTAGATACCGATAGTCCGCCTGTGCTTCCCAAGAGTGATGTTGGGGAAGGGATTGATGCACACCCTGCGTGGGTCGTAGTTGTGACGAGGGACAGACATGGCACTGAGTACGGCAATGGTATCTGAGGCGTCGAAGAGGCTTGTGCTGACGGCGAGTAGACGAAGACCGTGGACGTGAGGACGATGTGGCTGTTGTAGACGTCCACCGCGAACGGTTGCCGCTGCGCCGCAATGATACGGGCGTCAATAWCAAGCGCYCRTATATGNCCMGYGCMAKTTRGYSTYRKKAWYAGTRTMAG
>JAPEVG010000398.1:16183-31408 GCA_029747595.1 Trametes cubensis
GTMNARGCCTTGTCGGCTTYTCACTACCTCACGCTATATATCGTATGTTCGAGCGGCTGGTGTCTCTKTYTTRTKATGCAGATYGTRTCTCYGTCCGTCAGCCCTTCTGGCTTACGTACTCYATTAAATATTCACTTAATGCGGCAAAACTCGCCATGCATATGGTGATATTGATAGACACGCCGAAGCTGCACGGGAATCATAATTGATGTTCTTAAGACGCTGCAAGGCTTGCCGTGCTCCTTTGCGCCAGTGGCTTAGCAGCTAATATTCGACACAATTATCGCCCCCGTCGACMTACTGAGGCGNNNCTTGACCTCACCATTGGCATCTCCTTCCTATCGCATCGTAAACTTRATGCGCATAGTAAACCTATCCTTRKAATTCTACCGGYACATAGGCCTAGCGTAGCGTTGGAGGTCCTTCTCGGTGGTCAATACGACGCAGTATCWSGTCACCGGGAACGGAGTTNNNGNCNNNGATCACAGTGGACACGGCGTGAGGGAGACAGTTTTCGCATAGATGGAGAGGCAGMTTTGCTCAATAAGCAATATTCCCTTGCCTCKCMAYCTGTACTANNNNGCCCTCCGTGCACCCTAGAATGCAGTTCTGGTACGGGATGGGAACGCCGGTTGAACGAATACAGTTGCCTTATAGAGGTGCACACGCGTTACCCGAGGCGCTCACGTAAGCACCCCAGNATACCTCCACGTCGCGCGTTCTCAGACGCGCCACAGTCTCTCAAAGGCTCGCCCGAGCCGTGACCGTCTTCCCAAGCCTCTCTTTCCTCTCTACCACCATCACCATGYGGYTCTCGCTGACCGTYTTTGCGACGTTCTTGTCCGTCGGKTGCGCGTTCGCGTCGAACGTGCTCGAGCTCACCCCGGACAACTTTGACGAACACATCGGCAAGGGCAAGCCTGCGTTGGTCGAATTGTAAGTCGAGTGTAGTACCTGTGAAGCTAGGTTACTAAGGAATGGTATAGCTTTGCTCCGTGGTGTGGACACTGCAAGGTATGTTCCTGCACCTGYCGTCCYCGTGACACCGTTGGTTYGCGGCGCGTTTCCCCCACACCCGATNNNNGNNNGGNCGGGCGGAGGGTTACACGACTAGTAAGCCAGCGGATCACGGGAGACACAGAAGAGCCAGCTTCATGAAGATGATACTGACAATGAATGTCCACAGAACCTTGCTCCCACATACGAGCAACTCGCCGACGCCTTCGCGCACGCGAAGGACAAGGTCATTGTTGCCAAGGTTGATGCGGACGGTGCTGGAAAGCCATTAGGCCAGAAGTACGGTGTCACCGGCTTCCCYAGTGCGTCTTATACTCANNCTCGCGCTCGTGTGGGGATTAACTGACGGRAYCTGTAGCTTTGAAATGGTTTAGTCCCGATGGCGGCGAGCCTGAGAAGTACGATGGCGGTCGCGACTTGGATGCATTGGCAAACTTGTGAGTCTTTTGTTYAAATGGCGTGTTATGCCATTCTATGTGGATGTACACTTTTTGGAGGCTGGCCCAGTAATTTCTCTACCATTCGTTTGATCGCACGTATGATGTTACAATTCAACAGGTTTAAGGTCTCTGATACTCAGGGATGAGACCGTACACGTTCTGACGTTCATATACTATCAATTGAGCTGTGCTTGACATCATACTGACGCATTGGCAGCATCACGACAAAGTCTGGCGTCAAGTCAAATATTAAGCCCCCTCCGCCTCCGGCCTATGACGTCCTCGATATTCATACGTTCGACGAAGTTGCCTTGGTATGCATCGAGCGATCCTACGCGAACGGAAACGACAGCTGACATAATGCGCAGAACCCCGAGAAGGATGTCATTGTCGCGTTCACGGCTCCCTGGTGCGGTCACTGCAAACGACTAAAGCCCGTGTACGAGGAAGTTGCGAAGGACTTTGCCAGCGAGCCTAACGTACGCCGAAATACGCGTTCGAGTATCTGAACTGAGGTTGACGAGAAATCCATCTACCAGTGTGTCGTAGCCAACGTCGAYGCGGACGCGAAGAACAACAGGCCRCTTGCGGAGAAGTACGAGATTGGTAGCTTCCCCACGATCAAGTTCTTCCCGAAGGGTAACAAGGGTAYGCAAGCTCCTCATCTCAGMAYTATGGTGTACTCACTCATCGGCTCGCAGAKGAGCCTATCGACTATGATGGCGCTCGTACTGAGGAGGCTTTCGTTGAGTATCTCAAYGAGAAGTGTGGCACCCACCGCACTGTTGGTGGCCTTCTTGACGATACCGTAAGTGCATCGCGTTNNTNCTGGACCTGTACTCCCTTGCTRACATAGCCTATCGTAGGTCGGTCGYCTCGAGGAGCTCGACAAGCTTGCGGCGAAGTTCTACGAGGAGTCSGCGACTGTCCGTCAGGAGCTCTTGAAGGAGGCTACTGAGTTGGCAACGACTCTCGGTGGCGCTGCCAAGCACTACCTCCGTGTGATGGAGAAGGTCGTCAACGGCAGCGAGGAGTACCTTGAGAAGGAGTCGAACCGGTTCGTCCTCTTCATGTTCACAATACCCGCCTCGCTATTGACGCATCATCTTGCAGCCTCGGGAATATCCTCCAGAAGCGGACGCTCTCCCCTGGCAAGCTCGACGAGATCAAGATCAAGGCGAACATCCTTGGTGCCTTCCGCCCCGCTGCGCAAAAGGTCGAGGAGACGACGGAGGATGAGACGGAGATCAAGCGTGACACCGCTGAGCTCTAATGGTCCAGACGCGCGTCAGTTCTCGTTTGTCTGATGTAACTTATATACCGCACATCGCTTTCATCAACTCCATGACTCTGCAAGGGAACGACAATCATATACGTACTGCTTTGTGTGCGGGCGCACGGCGACGGGCGTTGGGTGGACCTCACACAGGGACCCACAAATGACATCACAAATGATTGACACACTCCTTGGCACGAAACGGGAGCTTATGTCAAGGTCATGTCGTCCAGCGAGCTCGAGCAACAAAATCGGTGTCTTGAGTCAATGATGGCATTGCATCAACAGGCTGCTCACGGACTACATGCTAAGCAGTTGTGCCACGCCCATCGTCGCCTCCTTATTCGCAAGCACAATTGACTCTCAAAACCCTCGCATCTTAGACTCGCAATCTACGCACCAGCTACTCCCCTGCATCGCCAAAAACTACAATACCTGCACACGAAGGAACAGCGCTCNAAACCAATACACTGTCAAAACAAAAGCGGGAATTACCCGTTCTCTGAGGCGGTATGGACCTAAGTTGTGCATCGGTGTGGGCAAGCTCAAGGACAAGGAAGCATTCATCACTGAGGAAAGTGGGTGAAGGTAGTGTGTCTCGGGTGTATCGGGAACATGCTAACAACATGGTTTCTAGCTCCGGCATCGGTCAGTCGGTCGGTGCAGTCGTAACGATTATGGACCTCGCCGAGGAACAGAAGGATGCAGACGACGTCATCGAGCGCGAGGGTTAGAAGGGGTCCCCGACCGCATTCAAAACGCGAATTGGGCCATCGACCGACACGTCGCCGAGTTCGGGCAGGTGGACCTGCTTGCTAATAACGCGAGAATGCAGATGATGACCGAGGAATCTGCGGATATCGATCTTGACCAGCTCGCGAGCGTGGTCTGCTGCAAAATCCTTCGGACGTTCACGGTGACTACGTTCGCGCTGCCGCACTTGCCCAAGGGCTCGAGCATCATCAACACGACGAGCGTGACGACGTTCTGCGAGAGCTCGTCTATGCCCGGCTACGTCTCGACCAAGGCTGCGATCATGGGCTTCACGCATGCGCTCGCGAGAGACCTGACGAAGAAGGGGGTTGAAAGTCTGGCCGGTATCCTCATGCTGATACACGTCGAAAAGGTACACACCATCTTTCCAGCTGTAGCGCGCCAACGAAAGCTGTAATACGACGTTGAAGTGCTTCACCCATATCCGCTCGGAGACTAGGGAAATCACTAGCCAATGTGATTAGCGTTCCCACTCGTGGATGGTGCTACATGCATCCTGAGGGCCGGTCGAGCCTTCAGCCGATCATTGCACCATAGGACGCATAGGGCATCCCGTGCTACGGGGGACGAGACCGCCTTAGCTAGGCTCACGATGGTGTCCGCCATCCCACATACCGGATGCTCCAACCGATCGCTGGCCACAGAGTTCAATGAACAGTGACATGTATGGATAGTCGACTCACTGGCAGCAATGCGGCGGTCCCATCTCACATTGACACGGGCCCGAGTTGGAGCCTGAGCGGTGACTTCATGAGTCGACCTGGGCATTGTTGCGTAATGGGCACGCAGGTGCATATGCAAGTTACGCAAGCAATAGAGTGGGTCGTCGATGACGGCAGGATTGGCGTCACTGGAGTCGACACATTAACTCTTTCACTCACTAAAGAGTCGAACAATGATATCAGCTCGAACTACGTACAAGTCACCCATCGGCGTCAGAAAATGACTGCCGTTAATCAATCGGCATGTGTGGACCATGAGTTATTGACGACATGGCACTCGCTGGTCGCACGACCGTCACTGACACATCGGAAAGTAGACACACTTCACTGTGAATTTGATACCTCAGACATGTCCTCATGCGGGGCATGTGGGGCTGGCTCGAGGAAGCCCAGGCGGACAAACGGCATCCAGACCCTCGTGTCCTTGGTAAGCCATTGCCTCCATCGGCGACATGTTCTCATCAACACCCAAATCTTGTAAACAAGGTTCGTGATTCACCTTGCAGATGTGTGCAGATTTGTTTCGCCTTGACATTGACATGATGTAACGGCAAAACCGATACTCTAACATTCGCGCAGGTCAAGGCACCCCGAGCTACCCAAACGCCGAAGGCATTTCGGATGTTGCCTTGGGGCTGGCCTTCCAAGCCTTTTCATGCTTCATTTGAACGATGCTGATCGCAGAAGCAAACGGGATGGCGCACTATTGCCTCCGCGCCGGTGACAGCTTCGCGCAGGCCTTTGGACCTACCTTTTAGGCAGAGCAGGCGCGTACCGCGACCGACATTGTTCCTCCAAGATGGAAGCGCGGCACCGAGTCTTTTTGACGCTTCGGGCGACCGAGGGAAACAACAGGGACACGACTCCATACGTCGGCGTTAGAAGCGTACGGGGATCGCGTTCAACACGATGGATGATCAATGAGCCCGACTCTGAACGTTGCGGGCCATACATTCGATGCCTCGCGCTCCATGCGGCGCACGAACATGAGGCACCGTCTGCACGGGCGTGTTCCAATCCTGCAGCGAAGTCGTGCAAACGAGAGATACCAAAAATGGGACGTTGATTTCCTAATTCGCCAACGCGGTCGAGTCAACACATCCAGAAACAGAGAGAAGACATCGCAGCGGACCGGGCTTACTGAGCACATTCCCAATCGCTCGCGATTAGATGCGACCGTGAGGGCCAACCTCGTCTTTCGAGGAGCGCGTAGGTTTGAATTGACACGACAGAGTTCACTATGTCCTACTAAGCTCTGCGTCTTGCTGGCGTCTTCGCAGGGCTTCTACTTCTACGAAGGGCAACAATTAGAGGCCCCGGATTCGTAGTGCAAGGTTCCGTACGCCAGACATCCACGGGCTCTTCGCTCCAAACCGGCGAAAGTCTACTGCGTCCCCACCGCTGCTCGGGCCTCTGATCTACGCGATAGCATCGCATCGTCTTGTGGCGGTCACAACGCAAGCGGCTCGTATCGCATCCCCCCCCCGAAGTCGGAGCCACGCCAGAACACACACCAGCACGAGTACGCCGACTGCCATGGCGACGACGACACAAAGCTGAAACACGCACCGTCGTCGCTAGAACCCCTGGCTGAAGAACGGGGGCTCAGGCTGACGGGCGGGTAGCGCCGATCAGGCTGAGGCCCCGTTCCCATTTCGAGCGAAGACAATAAGACATGCGCCCCTCACCTCGACCTCATGTGGGCCTAGTGTGAGGGCCATGATTCCGCGAAGGACCGCGGCCGGGTCGTTTTCGCCGCAGGGAGCGTATCGGGAGCGCAGGCGCATCGGAGCGCGGCGAAGGATCTATCAGTAGAGTTCACTATGTGTGCGCGAACGGGCGAGATGTTAATGTGCCCCTCGTCCTGAATCCGAAGGCCTGCGTCCGGACGAACTGGGCTTCGCATCAAGCAGGCACGGTGGCGTTGGCCGGACGTCTATAGCGCGATGCTCCCATGTCATGCGCGAGGGTTTCCCAGCCCGTCCAAATGGAGAGAGGGAGAGTAGCTGAGCCAGGGCCAGGACCGCACCGACGTGCAGCGGTCGAAGACGTTGATCCGTCCCCGTGATAATCTGAGTTCAACAGTCAGCATGTGAGTGCGTACTCCCCTTCTGAACTCTAGGGGAAGAAGACATACAGTCTTGTCATGGTAGACCAGAGCACATGGTGCTACGAAGTGTGAATGTCTGGGTAGAAATCACTGATCAGGCAACCGCGCCGACAACTCGAGCCTACGGTGGAAACCTGTGCTGCTCGTCAGCCAATGAAGCAGGAGCGAAGGGGCTCGCGGAGGCTTTCAATTCTCGCCGGCAGTACTGACGCTAAGTTCAGCACGAGCGAGAGGAACTCCGCTCCCGATGGGGCTTTTAGTCAGAACAAACCTTGCGCGGCCAGAGCAGCGAGACGCCCCCCTATGCCCGCCGCGGAGATCTTATCTGCCCTACCGGTCATCTGGAGGATATCCCTGCGGCCACGGGGGCGCCGTACGTACGCAAAGGACATCAGAAAGACGGGGCGTCAAGCCCAGAGAGACGTCGCGCGTCTGCGAACAGAGCATCATCGTCTAGCCCGCGCCACCAGTGGGCCGAAGTCGAAGCAGCATCTTCGAGCTTCCGGCGGGGCGTACGCGCCAGGCGGAGTGGAAAATACGAGGGTCCTTTCCCGTATTCGTGAGGCCCAGGTTCTAGTCGCATCAGCACCTCTCTTTCCGACTCCTCCCTTCCCCTCCCGCGTGCGTGCGTGCGTGCATGCGTGCGTGCAGCAGAGAGACGGCCGGGAGGAGCGTGTGCGTGCGGCCCAGGCGTGGGCAACAAGACGATGATCAAGATGAGTGCACCGTCTCGCTCACAAGACCGTGGAAGCGGTACCTTGCCTGCGCTGGCATGTGCTTCGCCCGCCCTGCATCCCGTCCTTCGCGAGAATGGAAGGTACGGCGTCCCGCTGCACTTCGATCCACGCTCGGTAATGCCGACTCCGAGCCCAACGGGGCCAGGGAACACTTTGCGCAGAGATTGGGTGGCGTCGATATGTCTGCGATGGCCAAGGGGCTCTCGGCCTGCGGACGCAATATTCAGCTACAGCAACCAACGTTCAGCGCCTGAGAGAGGGCCCGGGCGGATTGTTCGTGCCGACAAGTGACCGAGGGGTCCCGCACCGGGCGGTTGGTAGCTCGAGGCTTACAGGGAGAGAAAATCGGGCGGAAATGGGGTGCCCGGTGCGCTCCTGCGCGATTGGGCGGCGGCCCGCGGCCGTGTTCCACGAACCCAGTCTGTCCTGCGCAGATAGCCCATGGATGATGGGGGAGCCCCGGGACGGTGGGCGCCTCGGCCTGGAAGGACGAGAAGAGGTGCCATCAGGAACGCGAACATGTGCTACCAACCCACGGCGGAGTCGAAGCGTCGCCTGCGACTGGTCACTGGTCGGTGGCGACTTGGCCGCGTTCTCGGTGGGCGTTTGCGGGGGTCGTCGTGCTCTGCGAGTGACGCCTCCTTGGGTTTTTGGAATTCGCTATGGAGTCTTGCAGTCCGACATCGACGGTGGTCCTGGAGTGCGAGACGCCCGCCCTGGCGCTGAAGGTTCAGCTCGATGGGGAGAGATGAAAGAGGACGGGTGCAGTCTGTCTCCAGTCGGCGGAAAACGCGATTCGAGACGTCACTCCAGAGTTCGTCAGCTGGGCTCGCCTCGGTAAGTCAAGTCTAATACTGCAGAAATGAAAAACGAGAAGGCACCGTCGTGCCACGTTGCGTCCGGGCGAGGCAGACTGCGTTCCGCGACCTGCACAGAAGGCCCTCGGCAATGTTCACGCTCGCCTCGAGGCTAAAGCGTGTTCCAGTCTCATACATCGAGACCGCCTTCACATAACAGAGCCCGTGTCAATGTCTCATGCGGCCGTCATGAAAGGATGGGGGGAGGGAGATGACGAGCCGCCAGAAGTGCCTGGGACGGAGAGCAGCTGGCTGCGATCATCTGATCCCGCCGCGTGAGCAGATAAGATATCCCGGCTGGGGGCAAAGCGTCCCGCACGAGGGGACGTTAGAACACCGGAAGGCAACCATGGGAATAGCGCGGGCCCACTGCGCTGTGCACCGTGCAGCGGCATGCATATGACGCTCGAGGCCCARGGCGCCCGGCATCGCGCAGACTGTATCTCTCGACAACTCAGTTGAAGGGGGGCTAGAAGACCGCGCGGGCATGCGCGAAGCGCCTCGGGCTCTCAGCGACGTGCTCATGGCATGGGGACACGGATGTCATTTGCGAGTTCGTCCGAGGCCCGGTACGTAAATCATACATACAACACACGGCTTCCCTGCGAATTTAGCTTCGCGATACTAAGGGGCTGAGAGCGGAGAGAGCTCGGGATGAGCAAAACATGATGTACATGTCCGTCCACGTACCTGTCTGCAGCGAGGGGGGAGGGAGAGGAAGACCGCGGCGAGGCGAGCGACACCCGGGACCCGCGCGCCATTGCCCCACCCCGTGCGGGGATACGTAACGCGTTCGTAGAGCGGAAAGAGAAAAGAGAGCATATCGTACAACGTTACCGAGAACGCCACATAGCCTTGCAGGAGACGCCGCGCTGAGCGCCCGTGCGCGCGAGTGAGAGAGGAAACATGGGAGAAAAAGAGAGAAATGGACGGCACACAGGCCTATCTCCGCTCGGCGCTCCCACATGCATATCGTACACACACAGAGAGGATCCGGATTCGGAGTTGGAGTTGGAGTTGAAAGACGCGCAGAGTCGGCAGCCGTGTATGACACGCCAAGCAGCCATACGGAATCAGAGTCGGGTCCAAGAAAGATGGAGACGGAGAGATTGGGCTGGCATCGGACAGATGGGAACGTCAGAGAGACGAAGGAGAGACGAAGGAGAGACGAAGACGGGTTGAAAACGAAGAACAGCGCGCGCGGTGAGTTGAATCACCGGGGGTCGAGGCGAGAGCTCATAGGAAAGGTGCCATAACGAGAGAGCGGTGCGGCATAGGACAAGAACGCTGAACACGAAATCCGAACCTGGACCTGGACCTGAAACGAAGCTGGAGCTGCAGTCGACGACGAGTCTTCTAAACGGAGGGGCGAAGCGCCTGCGCGGATTCTATGGAACGCGAGTGGACGACGGAGACGGGAGTCAAAGTTTGGGATCCCACTGACCGTGCTGCCCGGGAGACCAGGGGGGGATGGGGCGCGCGGCGCATCCCACGCCCAGATCTCAGAAGTCGCCGTGGCCCTGGCGGCAGTATCCCCCCACCAGGGTGTGGTATCCCCAAGACGCCTCCGCCTCGGCCGCCCAGACGTACGGCGAGGGCGACGCGTGCCCGGCCCCGACGACGTTCACCACCCCGAACGGGTCGCGCCAGCCCGCGTCGCCAAACGCCGCGCACGACGCCGCGTCGAACGCCTTCTCCATCACGCCGCGTTCCTCCTCCTGGCCGTCGACGTAATCGAACATCTTGGGGTACGCAGGTAGGATGGGGGACGCGACTGATTGTGCGTGGTATGCCTGCGGGCTCCCAGCCCAGCCCTCGAGCGAYGAGTAYGAGGAGGGAGAGGGCGCAGGCGCGTATGCCTCGCCCATGAGGTCCGAGATGCTCGTCGGACTACCGATGTCAGACTCGTTGCTGTATGGCCAACCGAAGGCGGACGCNGGGGGGCGTGGTCACAGGGGAAAGCGCAGGCGTGTCTATTCCGTCCGCGTCGGAGTCCATCGCGGGCAGGGGCGGGCTCGAGCAGGTGCTGCCAGGGACATTGAGCGCGTACGGCTGTAGAGAATATGGRAAAGGAAGAAGAATATGTGTGGGCGACGCCACAGGAATAAGCGAACAAGGAAAACGTGTGATCGCGAGGGCACTCACGTCATTGACACTCACAGCACCGCCGACTCCTCGGTTGGCAGCATCGCTCGGAAAGACGAACGGCCTTGCGGAAAACGGCGCAGCAGGAGAAGAAGTCGACGACACGCTGTCTCCGGTGTCTTGCTGCAGAGCGTCACGTGGGGCACTGCAGCCGTCGATACTCGGACGCGCCGCTTCCCCGCGCAGGTCCGCCGCGAAGCTGCCGAAGCTGAAGCTGCTCGCGCGAGCGAAGTACGGCGGCGCCGCACAGACCGACTCGCGGCGCTGCGCMGCGATCTGCTGCATGTCCGGCGAGGGCACGCGCGCGCGGGGGGCCGGCGCAGAGGACGACCGCTTGAACATCGCGGTCAGCGGCACCTTGAAGCGACCGTCGCCGGAGGAGCGTGTCCCCACACTTTTCGCGTCCGCACATTCTGCNGGCGTTGGGGATAGAAGCGGCGCGGGGCTCGTGCAGCGTGCCTCCTGCGTGTACCTTGACGTCTTTCTCCACGCCGACGCGTCTCTCGCCTTGCCCTTGCACCTGCCCTTGCACCTGCACCTGCACCTGCATCTGCGCCACAGCCTCGCCCGGTAATTCTTCCTTCGGTTTGCGCCCGCGGTCGACCTCGCAGTCGTACTGCTGAATCGCCGCCGCGAGGTCCGTGCCAGTCTTGCCCGCGACGAGCAGGTCGGCGATCTTGGCGCACCTCTTCTCGCGGCTCCGCTCCTCCGTCTCGGACTSGCCGCGCCCCCTGCGGCCCCCCSCGCCTGCGGGGCCCGTCCTTGACCTTCGCGAGCGCGTTCGCCGCGGGCCTGAACCGCCAGTCCGGGTACTTCTTGCGGTGCTCCGCGAGCGCAGCGACCGCCTTGGCCTCCCACACCTTGCGTTCGTCCGGGGCGAGCGCCTTCCAGTACTTGCCTGTCAAGAAGGGTGTGCGAGGGGGAACGCGTCAGACACGCGTTTCCCGCGCGGACGGGTGCGTGCGCAGGGYGGACGTACCTATGATCTTGGAGAGAGCGCTGTGGTTCCCCTCGATCTGGCCGGGGATGTGTTGGGCGCGGATGAAGGAGGAGCGGAAGAGGATGAAGGCGTTCGGGGGACGTGGGATGTAGGACGCGTCGCGCTTCTTGGCGTGCGAGGGGCGCGCGGGCGCGAACGTGGGGCTTCCCGGGGGCGAGAACATGCTCATCTCAGCAGCAGCAGGAGCAGCCTCACCGGTGTGTTCGTACGATACAGTTTCGTTRTGCCAGATGTGGTGGCTTGTGTCCGCCATGAAGGTGTATGTCATTGGCRGGAGTGGGTTGTCTACGAGAGGGGGCATGCCGTCTGCAGCGGGGAGGAGGTGAGCTCGGTGCCACCGCGGCTACGGCGCGTGTATTCGCCCGAATAGGCAAGAGAGTACGTACCGTCATCGTCGGCGTCGTTGAAGACCACGTCGTGCGCGCGGTCGGGAGACATTGGGGAGGCGAGTGTTGGGGAGCGAGTAGCACACGAGAGGACGGCGTGAGGGAGGCTGAGAGAGGGGAGGAGGAAGAAAGTGCAGTGCAAGGAGTCGGATGAGGATCTGAACAAGGGATCAGTCGGACCTAGAGCGACGACGCCGAAATATTCTCTGCCTTTATTCTCTTCTAGGCAACTGGGCGAATTCCCGTATTCACGCCGTTCCCATCCGCAGCGGAGCGTGGCGTTCACTTCCTCGGCGAGATGCATGTGAGATGGCCTTCCTTTGCAGAGCCAACTCTACTCTCGCCACACCGCCTCTGCCACGATTCAGATATCTGCGCGAACTTTGGGCCCCAATCAGGCTGCCGCATCCTTCCAGCTCGTCGAGTCAGAGTCAGACGGCCGGCCAAATGACGAACAGAGCTCGACAGGGGAGGGCGTCGAATGCTTCGCAGACTTCGAATCGAATCAAAGGAGACGCTCGGCCGATGGACCAAGGCAGAAGCTAGCTTCACGCACGTCGACGCGTCCATATGTCACTGTCCTCACATCGATCGCCTGCCTGAGCCTCCGCTCCGCCCAAATGAACGGCCATCTCCCACCTATCGCGCACAAACCCTTCCTCCCATGACCGCCCCTTCGCTCCTGCCATATCTGTGCCCGCAACCCTAATACTCAAGCTATCGTCTCCCATCGCCCGGGACACACCATACTTCCGGAGCGGAAAACAGAAACAGAAACAGATAGAGAGACGCACGCACACGCACACTCACCTGTGCCCGGTGCCGGCTAGCGAACTGGGAATTGGAACGCGCACAGCCCAAAGCCGGAATATCGATACGAGGCGCAGGAGAGAGTGCTTGCAGGCAGGCAGCAGCTGAGAGAGAAAGCTCCACCGCGCCAGACCGTGACCGCGCCGCGGGTTCGCCACAACGCTGCAGCCGGTATCACTGGGAGGATCTTTGCGAACGTGATGTGTCTATCGCCGGCCTTCCGTCATCGCAGTGACATTAATTGGACATTGACCGCAAGCCTCGAGGTTGAGAGGGTCGGGGAGCCGTGAGCAATTTGGACGTAGACAGCCAAAAAGTCGCAAGCTCCTTCCCGCTGCCACCGCCTCCCGTCTCACAGAGACCCCGGGTGCACCGGTTCCCGGTCCGATGTCCTCATTCATATATTAGTATTCGGACGCAAGATAAATTATGTGTGTGGTTGAACAGCACAGAAAACGTCGTGAAATCCACATAGAAACAGTCTCAGCACATTCTGAGTGGTGGTTTGGTACGCAGAATGAATGAGTGAGCATAAGGTGTCCGGGGTCTGGCGACTTTGACTTCGAGCTTCACTGCCGCCGGGGATTTTGCAGCCGTCCTCCACCCAATGCGTAGGCTACCCCTAGCATTTCCAGCTGTCGTCTCACGACTTCTTGCGGCTATGATTCTGTCCACGAACACGACAGCTCTTCACGGAAACACCTGCAGCTTCTAGCTTACCACACCACACCGCACATTGCTGGAAGTAGTGACCAACCTCACTCTCTGAACCTCTGTGGCCTAAACCTTGTCTTGCCGACAATTCGCGTCCGAGTAGCGGGCACGCCGAGTCAGGCAAGCCAATCTCGTCAATCTTCTCAGCATCCTGAGCCTCGCTCCGGCCATGATATCACGCGTCGCGTCGCACGCCGACAGGGTCTCCCCAGGGACGAACAGCAACAGGAGCTGCGCATCTGACATCTGTTCGGTCTGTTCTCGCAAAGATGCCTCGAGGCTGCCTAGGTATGTAGCGGAGCGACAAACGACAATGTGCGTCCGCGGCGGCGCGCGGGTGTGCGCGGATGCAGACATGTAGCTCCGCCGGCTATTCCACAGCTAAGCACTCGAGCTTGAAAGCTGACATTCCATTGATACGCACAGTGCACAGTGGCATGCACCCTGAGCTAACCGCTGCTGCACCCAGCTAGGCTAAGGCTTCTGATTAACCTCCGAGTCCCTGCCAGGCTCCAGCGGCCGTCCGACGTCTGAGGTCTCGTGTCTCGTGTCTCTGGGCCCTGGGGAACGTCGGGGATCTCGCGGCTGCTCCGCGCGCGTTAGCCGGCATTGCAACCTGCTCGACCTTGCCTGCGCTTGTGGCTGCCCAATCTGCCCCGCTGACCGTGCATCGCGGGCGGCCATCTCGTCCAGGCTGACGTTGAGATCCAGCCACAACTCGCAACCCGGCGTCCGCTCTGCGGCTGTCAAACTTTCCAGGAAGGACGCATAATGGCCGGGCCGGACGCACAAAGGCGCGCTCACTACCGCATTTGCTCCTCGGGGCCGCTCTGAATCTCGGACTGACAGAGGCTGACGCTCGCTTCCCCAACCGTCAACGCACGTCGCACGTCGCATGTGGTCGGGGATGCACCGCCCCTGCCGTCGCCCGCCGTCCGGTAAGTTCGTAACGTCATCCGCACGCCTCCCCCCTCCCTCCGTCGAATTCGACAGCATGCTCGTGCTCGTGCCCGGTCACCCGACGGCAAACCGTACGGCATCCTCACNCCGCCTGCTGTCTGGTGCTCCCTCGGCATGGCCATGTTCCGGTCGTCCAGGCTGTGTCTGCCAGTCTGTCTGTCACCGYGTCAGCTCGCCCTCGTCAGAATTCCCCGTGCGCTCGGCCTGGTGTGGGGTATCATNNKRTCRTACTGTGGNNTACTGTGGTACGCGCTCGAGCCCTGGAGGCTGGTAGACGCGTGCAAGAGAGCTGAAACGCGACGACGCCCTCAGCCACCGCAGATCCTGATTTTGGTGGGTCTCGGAAACGGCCTGAGGCATCGCCAGGCGATGCAACGCGATGCGACGCGACGTTTTGGCCGACGCGCTTCACCTCAAAAGATTCTTTGGGAGGTTGCACTGCTGCAGTCCAAACTTCAAACACAGCGGCGTTCCGGCGCTTCGTGCAAGCCTGCCGCCCGGGCCCCGCGATATGCGTCATTCTTCGGATTTTGTGGGCGCGTTCGAGCGTACGCGAGCGCAACTCCCCCGCCGGATCGGACTCGGACTGCACAGCGCTCTCTCTGCTTGTGCGCTACTCGCTCGACTGTGGGGGTGGGGGTGGTAGGAGCGCTTATAGACCTATCAGTGGCTGCCCGGGCTCATCTCGGAGAAGCACCCTGTCTGGCGGTTACTAGAGTTCCTCTGCTCATCATCATCATCTGCGTCCGCCCTCGCAGCGGAAGTGCGATGCTAGCGTCGTCCATTCCCCATTTCGAATCTCTCTTTCGCAATTGTGCTGACTGTGACTCTGGCGCTTTCAACTTGATTGACGATTTGCACCTCACGTTTGCAAGGTTACTGGTACTGCAGCGATGCACCAGGAACATCGGACCGTACACCGATTCGCAGTCATGTGCGTCGGTAGCACATCGAACCAGTGTTGTACCGGTCGCGCGACCAGTCGTGCGACCGACATATAGTCGGGATGTCCGGACATATGGTCGGAAATGCGACCACGACTTTGCCCGATATGGCAAAGTCGGGTCCCTCAGGCGCTTAGTGCCGCGACCTACGCCTCCATACTACTGAACGCGAGTTACGCGACCACTTATGAGGCCGTATACAGCTGCAAATCTCATTGAGTACAAATGGAAATTATGATTGCATAACGTCGAGTGTCATCTCATCAAGCCCGAGGTCCCCATCCAACCCATCCACGTTCTCATTACCCTCATCAACTACTTCTCCGGCGGCGA
>JAPEVG010000399.1:0-31353 GCA_029747595.1 Trametes cubensis
GGGAGGAGAGGGTGGGCCGGTTAGCGTATATATAGGGGAGGACATGGTGGGAGGAGAGGTGAAGACGCTTCCCGGAAGAGGGATGCGAGGAGGGATGGACAGCCAGAGCCAGTGCGCGTCACTCCTCCGTTGGCGTCTTGTTCGAATCTCGGCACTTGCCATTCAATCGCACGGCCGCGGATCTTGACTCCCCCGTAGCATTCTCCTTTTCAGGCTATCCACCGTCCGACTCACCGACTCCGCATCCAAAGTCTAAAAACCTCTAATTTCGCCACTCCGACCGCCTGGGCAGTTGTGTGTCCCGCTCTCTCTCCCTCCACTTCCTTTTCCTCCTTCCTCCGTCCTCCAACCACCCCACGCACGCACGCGGGTACTGTCACTACCCCTCCTGAATTTCCCTTGCAATCAATGGGCGCCGCTGTCCAAGAGACGCAGGCGGGCCCGAACACAATTGCAACAAATTCGCTCCGCTTTGCGCGGCCCGCAACCCTGGCTCCGGTGCGCCATGGTGTGAGCAGATCCGATCAAAACAGGCAACGCCCTCATCTTGCGGAAACAAAAAGGCCATCGTCCCTCGCGTCCACGCGCACGCGAACGCGCCGCCCACCGCGCCCTCGCCATCCCGCCAGCCCCCCGCCTAAATGCTCACGTCCTTGTTGTCCGCGTGTTTCGCAGGAAGCTACACAATAAGAATGATGCACGCCAGCCTCGTCCTNCCCCTTCCATCTCTGTTCCCCTGACTCGNTTCGCCTCCGAATACAGACGTCACGTCGGCCAACTTTGCTTATTGTTCTCTTTTCCCGGCGCAGCCATATCCATCCCATCCCATCGCGGCGCGCCTCGCCCCCGCCACAGATCTCCTAGGGTCCTCCGGCGTCCCAGGGCTCGTATGATGCCCATTTTCCACTCTCACAGCCTCCGAATATGGGTATCCACGCACCGTTCGCGTCTGTCAGGGTGAGTCCTCTCACACAGTTTCACGCTTCCTGGAATGGCAACGACGCGCGCCGCGGCGCGTTTCAACGCGCGTGCCGACGCACGCGCACGGAGGTAACGCTTGGAAAAGCCAACTGTGCAACTGTGCACGAGCTCTGGGCACCTGTGTACATATATCCTTTGCCATGCCTACTCGTGATCGTTTCATCGCCATCCCGGGCCTCATAATTGCATTTCTCCCACATTTACGCCCGCACACCGCCACGCGACCACCCGGGGACAGAAGAGAATATTCCGAACGCCAGCAACTGTCATCCGGCCGCAGGCCTTGTCGTCCGAATCCCGCTCGGAGAGTCAGAAAACTCCACCGCGTTGGTCATTGTACCTCCCGGTTGAGTCAAGCTGACGTCCAGCACTCTCCTCCGAGAGACGAACCTCAGCCTTCCGTCTCCGGCAGCCTCGAGGGCGGGCTCGGACCAGAAGCGTGGGCGGCGACTCGGGAACCGGCCACAGCATCGCGCCTGCACAAGGCTTACGCGCCCATGCCTCCGGCGGTACGGCGGCCAAGCCCGCCAAACCCAAAATTACATTGCCGGACTGTCACCGCGTACGCGCCCGCCCCAGGGCCCTGCAGCGGTTACGCGTAACGGGACGCATGAGGACGCATGAGTACGGCATACCATGTCACCGTGCTTGACGTACGTCCCTCCCCCATCCCTGCGAGCTTGGCCATTGGCCTGTCACGTCCCCGCGCGCGCAGGCGCACGCCGCCTGACCACATCCTTGTTCCCAGGTGGACCGCACAATGGCCGCGGCGGCTTGGAGCGTCCTGGCCTGCGACAGCCGCCAGATGTGGTGGCAGCGGGAAGGCCCCGCAGACATATCAAAGACCACATATGCCGCGCGTGTGATGTTGCCGAGGACATTGGCATGTAAGCGAGTGTCAGGGCCTCGGAGGCATGCACGGAGAGATGGGATGCGTGGCTCGATCGACCCCCGCACCGCACGAGGGCGATGGCCACAGGGAGCACGTAGGTGCCGTGCTGCGGCAACGTCGGTGTTCTAGTGGCGATAGCAATGGAACGTGCTATCTCGGCCACGCCCCAGGCTCCGTGAATCACACGGACTGCGTGTTTTGGGGAAAGCATGGCTGGCTAGCTCGTCTGCTGCGCGGTGCTCACTGAACGGCGAGGATGTGGCGTTCCGACTACCAACCTCCTCGGTGTTCTACGCAGATGCATCCAGGCGGTGGCTGGTATGTGCGCAGTCGACTTGTGGCGATGGCCATCATCCTTCTGGTGCGAAAGCAACTTCGAAGAGAAAGGCCGATACGGGCCGCCGAGCGGCGGAGCCGCCCATAACAACTGTATGGGACTCTGGAGGATTGGAACAACACACCTCTTCACCGTTGGCATTTTGTGTCGTGGTGAGAACGCGTATTCGGGCATTTACAACTCCTTACGGCTGCCTCTCTGGACCCATGTCAATTCCACATGCACTCATACAGGCAAGAACAGCCTCCAGACAGGCGGAATGGAAACATGCTCACTTTCCACAACTTTGTCACCGGCACCTTGTCATAACCTACACTCGCTCGCGGGCTTCTCCAATCCATCTACACGTCCTCGTGTTCGCCCATGCTTCCCCTTCCCCGGCCTACGTCTCGCCATTGGGGTCATAGACGTAGGTGCCGTACAGCGGCCTCCACTGCGCCTCCTTGACCTTGCCACGCACCTCCTCCTTCTTCCAATCGACATCCGCGCTTCCCTCCTCGATGTCCTGCTCGACCACCGCGACCGCGACTTCGTAATTCACCCCCGGGGCGTCCTCGAAGTCCGGGAGAAGCGCATCATCCGGATTCTGCAGCGCCGGCGCAAGCGACGCCAGCCGCCTCGTGCCAGCGATAATCATCGTGTCCGTCAGCGTGCGCGCCTTGGAGAGCATCGCGCCCAGGCCGAGTCCGGGATAAATGAGCGCATCTATTCGTGTCCACATTCGACCGACGCGCGTTCATCGTTCCGGAGCGGGCACGCGTGGGAGACGGTGAGTGGTCAATGGCCGTCCTCGATCAAGAAGCGAAGACATAACTGAAGACCACTCACTATTACATTCCGCGACGCTGGTCGAGAAAAAGTACGTAAGCGTCCTCCTTCCTCGCGCACAGTAGCGCGGACGCTGCGCAGCACGACAGAAAACGACCACTTACACGTATTCCTTGCCATTTGGCAATTTGCATGGCGGAAAAGGACTCCCCGTGGCGAGCAGCGCCTTTCCCTCGGTCCACTTCATCGCGTTCTCTGGGGTGACCTCGTGCAGCTTGCTCGGGTTAGACAGCGGGAGGATGATCGGACGCTCGGTGCCCTTGACCATCTCCTTGATGATCTCCTCCGTGAATGCACCCGCCCTGGTTGAACACCCGATGAGCACGGTGGGCTTCACTTTCCTCACAACCTCGAGCAGTCCGATTTCCCCATTGTCGTTCGCCGAAACGCCCTCCCACTCGGTGTCCGGGCGGACGAATTCCTGGATGCCCTCCCGGATCTTCTCCGCGCCAAGCGACTCCTTTATCAGTCCGAAACGGTCGAGCAGGTAGAACTTCTTGTTGGCCTCCTCTTGATCCAGGCCGTCTATAGTGACGATGCCGTCGCGCAGCTGACGAGTAATGCCGAGTCCAGCAGAACCTGCACCAAAGATGACGAAACGTTGATCGGCGAGCTTCGACTTCGTGACCCCAACGGCGGACATGATGCATGCCAGGGTCACCGCGCCGGTTCCCTGTCTGCTCAGCATGAGATTACCGGAGGTCACTTGCCGGATGCAGAGAAGGTGGCTCACACATCGTCATTGAAGACCGCGTGCTTGTCCCGGTACTTGTCGAGCAGCCGTTTCGCGTTCGTAACGCCGAAGTCTTCGAAGTGCAGGAGACTGTGCGGGTGGTGCTTCCGAACCAGCTGTACAAATCTGTGTCCTGGACGCTTAAACGCCACCAATGCAATATCGTAATCAAAACCCACCTGTCTACGAATCGATCGTACTCCTCGCCGCGTATGCGCTTGTGAGGCCAGCCCTATCGGCGCCGGACGCTATAATTGCCGAAGAAGGTACGTGATGCGGGAATGGACGTACAACATAGAGCCGGTCATCTAGCAAGTCGTCGTTGTCGGTTCCAACATCCAATGTCACGCTCAGGGTCCGTGCGGGATCTACTCCCGCGAGAAGCCTGCGCAAGTGTGATGGATCGCATTATGCAAGGAGACGGCTCGGACTCACGTATAAATCGCAGATTTGGCAGCGGAAATCTACATGCTCCGTTCAGACACCGGAGCGCTGCTCTAATGAGATGATCGTGGACTTACACCGATCCCCTGCGCACCCGCAACTTTCCGTCAGTCAAGAGTATAGGTTAAATGACTGCTTCGCAACTTGCCCCGACGCCCTGGTCGCCGATGCCGAGAATCTGCTCAGCATCGGAGCATACGACTAAATCGATTTGACGGCCTCTAGTCTGTTCAAGAAAGTCCTCTTCCATGGAGTCCTGCGTGGGGAAAGTAAGGTACAGACCCTCGCTCCTCCGGAACAGATGCGAATAGTTGGAAATCGCTTCCGCCTGCAACATGAGATGGATATCAGCAGAGCATAGCTTCAGATAAGGCTACAAATGCTTGCCTCAGTCGGTGTGTATATGATTGGGATCAACTCTCTAAGATGCCTTGAAATGAGGGCGAAATACAGCACCCAGTTCTGGTCCTTGAGACTTTGCAAGAAGGTGTTCTTCCGCAACGGCTCGGGGCGCGCCTCTAGCTGGTCGTAGGCCCTATCGCACTGCTCGTCTAGGGTATTCACTCTAAAGGGGAGACGTCCCGTCAGTCCGAATGCCTTGCGTTCATCAAGAGTAAACGCGGTGCCCTTGTTCCATCGCGGGCTGGTCAGGACGGCCTCGCCGCGAAGAGCGACGCGATGAACAAGTTTCGCGTCGGCGATGTTGGTCATGGTGGTCGATGGTCAAGATGGTCTGCGCAGGCGGTGGGGAAGATATCGGGAGTCGTGCATGCGCGTGAGTTCAGACTCACTCGCATCTCGGGACGCCTCGACTCTGGAGTGGCAGATCCAGATGGCACAAAGACGTCACTGCCAATGGGCGCTTCTTCGATGCCGTTGGGACGAATCTGCCTCAAAGCAAACATGGCCAAATACGCTAGGCGGTACTCGGTGGCGGAGAGTTGCCTTTGAACGCCTTGGCCTGTACGGCTCAACGCTTACCACCATGTCCAAGTCGACGCTCTCTTCTGTCGTCTCTAGTCTTGTAAGAGCTCAGATGGGCTCCTCTGTGACCCCGAATGTGCAAGACGACGATTTGGACCGCCACGTCGCCGACCTCATCCTCAAAGAGGCCAAACAGAAAGCTGAGCGGTATCGCCAAGACGGGATACGCGCATATCTAGCCCGCTCGTATGTATCACGCTAGCGTTCACCAGGACCACCGTGAGTATGCTAATATGAGTTCATAGAATTGACAGCAACGCCCCGAAGGCGAACAAACGCTTCCTCACTTCCATCATCCGGAGCACGGATGACCATAACAAGAGCATCCTTCGTGCACAAGCCGTGGCAGCACAAGAGGCGCGGCTAGAGAGGGAAGAGCAAGAACGTCGGGAACGAAGAGCGCGGGCGGAAGAGGCAGCCGAGGCGGAGCGTCTGAGGCGGCGGCGGGGAGAACGCAAGTCAGACTGGGCAGACAATTGGGACCGAGATCGTCGGAGCGACCGGAAGAGGAGAGACCGGAGCTGGGAACGAGACGAACGCGACGATGAGCGAGCGAGCAGAGCCGAGAAGGGTGAGCGGAGACACAAACATCGTCGGTCGCGGTCACCCGAGGAGGAGAGGGAGAGCAGAAAGCATCACCACCATTCGAAGCGCTCACGATCTCGTAGTCCTCGCAAGCACTCTCGGCGGGACGAGGATGCGTATGATCGCGAGCATAGAAGTCGCCGGCGAGACCGGAAACGCAGTCGGACACCGGATCGCAGTGAAGACGATGAAGACGAGGACCACCACACAAAGAAGAAGCGACACCGGGACACTGACCGTTCCCATCGTCGTCACCGCCCTAGTCCTTCACCTTCGTCCTCGCGACGCTCTCCGTCTCGCGACTCAAATTACTTACGAGAACCCAAGAGGCACAGGGCCACGTCTCGCTCACCTTCGCCGAACGATGCAAGAAACTCCTCGGAGCGCTCCTCTGGTGAGAAGACCGTTGCAAGTGACACACTCTCTCGAGAAGACGAGCTTCGTGCGCAACTTAAGGGCAAGGGCAAGTCTAGAGCCGACCGGTCACTATCCCCATCCACACGACGCGCCCGGTCTCCCTCGTCAGAAAGTAGCCGGAGCCATTCCCCCGAGCCTCGGCGCAAGTCTCGTCGCTCACGCCGTCATACATCCTCTTCCCCTGCGCCAATACCGCGGCGCACTCGTAGCCGGTCACCATCTACCAATCGTGAACGAGCACATAAGTCTTCTAGACGCTCTGGACCCTCGAAACCAGGCTCTTCCTCCTCGCGCACCCTGCATTCTTCTCGCACGCCCTCACGTTCACGGTCTCCTTCCGTGGGACCGCCATCCCCCTCATCCGTGCCTAACCCTCCATCGAAGATGGACAAGTACTTCGAGGAGTCATACGATCCCCGCCTGGACGTCGCACCTCTCACGCTGCCGACTATCCCCGCGACGGGACTTATCAGCGATGAAGAGTTCGCCGGGTGGGACGCCATGCTCGAGATCATCCGCCTGCGCCGGCAGGACAAGGAGGACAAGAAGGCGATGGAGCGGTGGGGCATTAGTAAGGACAAGGACAAGGGTAAAGACAAGGAGAAGCGCAAGGATGGTGAGATCAGCGCTCTGGACATTGAGTATAAGAAGCGCGGCTCTGTCCGGGAGTGGGACCTGGGCAAGGAGGGCTTTTAGTTGCCGTTCCTCGGTGGGCCCGCCGTATCTATTGTGGTGAACTTGGATTAGGGTGGATAGATCGTGAGTAGTCTTGCGGACATGTATGTATCATAGAGGATATTATTTCGGCCAACCCCTAATTTCCCATAGCGTACGAGTCTACAAGATGCCAGTTGGAGAGTGCATCGGGCAATCTATCCATCACAAGGTTCCAGGACTGCAGCTTCGAGATGTGGATGGTAGATGGCACTAGCACATGGTGCTGTACATGTGGCCTGAGCCCTGGATCGCATGCCTCTGCGGCCATCGACCCTGCATCACGGATATACGTATGGTTCCCCAAGCATCTGTCCGTTAAGTCATACAAAGAACTGACATGATGTGATTGATATATCCTGTCGATGTTCGTTAATCTACCAAGGAATATTACACTGCTTTTGCCTTCAACGATCTCTGCACCGGTATTCCAATCCTGCGTCCCCCGCCCCTCTCTAACATCGAGCACCTCCCGCTATCAATCCGCCCGGTGATCAGTTGCTCACAGCCTTACGGACGACGATGATCTCCTCCGGGTTGAGCTGATCCACGACCGCGGAGAAGTTGTTCGTGTTCCTCGCCGCGCACTCCTTGAGGAACGAGAGCAGGTGGGCCTGTCATGCGTTACGACACAGCCGTGGGCATCAGGAACACGCGCTCTTTGCACGGAACGGAGGCTGCAGCGTGTCACGCACCTGCATGTCCATGGTCGAGACTGGGTCGTTCTTGAGGTCCTCGTCGTCGTTCTCTTCCAGAGCATCGTCGTTGTCGAACGCCATCCCACGCGGGCCAAGCATGTCTGAGAGGAAAGCGAACTCGTCCGCCTTGAAGCCCTGGTTCGCTTTCTCTTCTTCAGTCCATTCCTCATCCTGTGAGGTAAGATGAGCCATTCGTGAGCGCGACGTCATAGTCACGATAACCTACTCCGTCATCAGAGTCGAGCTCGGCGACGTCGGCCGCATTGAAGCCCATCGAGGCAGCCTCGCCGCCAGACTGCAGCTCGTGCAGCAACAGCTTGATGGCCTTGACCGGGAACGGCACCGACGTAAACTCAGTGGGTGCTGTATTGGAAAATCAGCGCAAGTCAGCCATGACACATCCCAGATCCGGCGCAAGCATTGCAGGCAGCGAGAAGCGTACTTTGCTTCGTCTTCGAGCGAGTCATGATCACTGCGTGCACACCGCTCGCTTCAGTGCCCGGTCCTCGCGCCCTCGGCAGCAGCGGTAGCATGGGTGAGATGTACTCACCGTTCTTGGTCTCCGGCTTGACGATGATGTCGCCCTTCACGGTGAGGCTCTGCAGACTCGGACGTTCGCTTGCGAAGAGTGCACACAGCGCGAGGGCGGAGATGCGAGTCGGCCAGAAGCCCTGGAAGGTCTCGGCATTCTCACACCAGGTCTGAATGAGGATGTCGAGCCCGGAGCGGCCGTCGACGTTCATGCCCTCGAGGAGGGAGAGCACGGTGTCGCGCTGGTTGTGGATGAGGAACGCGAAGGGAATGATCAAACTCTACAACGTAAAGCGTTAGGCTTCAATCATCTCGCGCAGAGATTGACATTATGCACCTGTAGGAAAGTCGCGGTCTTCGCGGTCCGCATGCGAGTGACCATTGCTTGTAAGAGTTGAGGGAGAACGGGAAGGACAGCCTCGCCCGCACGGCGCAAAAGGTGGATAATCAGGTCACCGATGACAAGGCCACCCGACTCGTCTTCACTCTGTAACTGTTTCGCAATCACTTCCAAGACAAGGTCGAGGCCAGATTGGCCAGTGGTAGGGTCAGACCATGAGACAATCTGGCTGATGTCCTTGCGAACGAGCAAAGTGAGACACGCGATGCCGTTCTAGCGACGGGTCAGTATATGCGAAGAGCTCACAGAAGCACAGAAAGTACCTGGATAACATCGCGATCTTCTGTGGTGCGCAAGCACGAGAAGAGACTAGGCGCGAGCATGGCAAAGAAGCCCTCCCCGAGACCGCTTTCTTGTGCGCCGCTCACAAGACTGCTCACAAGCTCGATCGCTGCGCTCGCGATCCACGAGTCAACAGCAGTGGAGGACATGATTGCGTTGCACAAAGTTGGGAGTGCTTGCCGAACGACTGTCTGGTATATGCCTGGTGCTGGTGAGGAGGCAAGAGATTCCAAAACGTCCGTGAGGATGGAAATGAAGATCGGATCTAAAAAGCATAGCTGAGCATCGTATGCATACTTGGACAAGGCTGAATTACCCTTGTTGTTCTTCATCCAGACATCAAGGACGGCGATCACAATAGAACGGGCAAGGTCCTCTGTGATCCACTTGCCGTCATCGATCTGCACGACCACGGCAAGCGTCTCAAGCACAAGGGTCAGCGTATCCTCAGATGTTACAGGCAAGAACGGCCCAATGTCCTTGGCAATGCGGGGCGCCATGGGAACAGCGACGGCGTCGTCGATATTTTGACAGAAGCTGTAACGAAGATTGAGATGGGTGATTTTGCATAGAGAAAACCTTAGCATACTTGTGTATAGCCTTGACAGCAGAGACTTTGACTGGGATTCCCGCTTCCGAAGCCTCGAGGACCTGTACTGCAGCATCGAGGTACTGACCCGCAAGCTGCCCAGGGAGTAGCTTAGCGTACTGGCTAGCAAAGACAAAGGCGCGTCCCTGCAAGAACGGGAACTCTGTAGTACGAGAAGTCAGTACTGGCCGCAGAAAGATTGTAACGAGGCAGCGCATACGAGAGAGGATGAGGAAATTTGGGATAACATTGGTCAGGAGAGATTGGATGTCAATCGGCTTCGCGCGCCCTGAGTCTTGTTCGTCGTCGATGACATCAAGTACGTCTTCCGCTTGCGAGCCAACTGCCGCGAGCGAGGCTTCAAGTGCCCGCCACCTTTGAATTGGTCAAATATGTCCCTCCATAGACGAATGAAAGAGTGGAGCTACTTACCAATCTTGATTACCGGCATTGCGTGCATGCTCTGACTCGACGATGACCCGTTGGATGGTAGACTGGAAAGTTGACACAGCTGCGACTGGCGCCCTCTCGACTAACACCTATGGAGTAATCATTAGATTGGGCCTGATCGAGCGTGTCAGAGGACCTACAGCTAGAAGGTCGAATCCCGCCATGCGCACACTGTACGATAAGGTATCATCGGACTCTTGTGCGACAAATGCATTGGCATTGTTCGCCCATTCCTCTTCCTGTCATATATTCGTTAGCGCCGCGGTATGACAACAATCACGAAACTTACATCCTCGCTAGTCATCTGCACCCAGCTGAAGACGCCGCTGATCAGGCCAGCGAGGTTGGCTCCTTCGAACCAATCTTTGGCCTTGCCCGACCGCGCTACATTCGCCACAAAGTCGAGCATTGGGCAGACGAGGTGAGTTAGTTCAATGGATTCATCTTCGCTAGAGCGCGGTACTGATGCCCCAGATTGGAGGTAGTAATGGGCGAAGGTTGGGTATAAGGCGGATAGATGGTTCAATGCCGCTGATAGGAGATCTTTGAGGTGGGGAGTCAGAGCACGAGGGAACGAAGTCTGAATGGTGTCAAGCGTCTACCAAGCAAGTGTCAATGCAGGAGAGCAGAGGTAACACGACAGACACTGTACTTTGAATATCTGGATCCGGATAGCAAGCCCATCCCAGTTAGATGTGTTCTCTACGTCAGAACGTGGGTCGACGTTGAGAAGCGTCTTGAACGCATCAAGCCAGACAGGTAGGACTGTTGCAGTGGCTTCCTTAACCGCGTCCGGATACTGGTCCTTGACCATGTAGAGTGATTCAACGCATTGCCTGAACACTGAGATTGTGCGGGACCGGGTCAATGCTGAGTGTTGCTGCAGTGACGGATAAGTAACCGAGTCCATCACATATCGATATCTAATAACTTACCTCTGGCGCCCCCAAGATGTTTAGCAGAACGGGTAGAAGTTGCCTCAGCACAGGAAGAATCTGGTCTTCTGTGAGGTCAGATTTGATGAATTCCGTGAAGACCTGCATAGCACCGTGCACAGAGTCGGGAGAAAGTGAGGACAGAAGAGTGATCAGGGAGGTCAACAAGTCTGGGTATTCATCCGGCCAGTCACAGTTTGCTATGGAGGAGATGGTGTGGGCCTGCGGGAAGGATATGAATGACAGTCACTCCAGCATGAGGTTGCACTCGAGCCTACGCAGAGGGAACGGATTTTGCGGATCGGATCTGACAATCCTTGGAAGATAGCTTGACGAATCTGTGCCTTCACCTGTTGAGGATGTGTAAGTTTTGAATGACTCCCTAGGCGTATCGCACGCGAATTGCTCATGAAGATCCTCCAAATGTCCCGCTCGCTGCATTCAAACTCTCACAGAAGTCTTGTACAAACGGTAGTAGGTCTTGCGCGTCCTACCAGCCGCGTCTGCCGGTGCACTTCCTGGAATGTATTGAACGTACCTCTGGCGACGGCGCAGATCCCTTGAACTGCTGGAAATACGGAGACCAGTGTTCGGTGACATACTTCCTCAAGATGATTGCAGCTGAGTGCTAGGAGAATGCAGTCATCAAGCGAGGTCCGATGGCTCAATTACGCGTCGAACTTATCTGCCGCAGAGACAGGTCCACATCCGAAGCCAAGACGAGCTGCGATAGCGCCAATCCAGCCTCTAGAGGACGCGTCGAAGCATGAGTGCCGATCAGCCACCGCGTAGACCTCGAGAAGTACTAGCCTGGCGCGTTCAGCAGTCCTCCCAGCTTCAGTTCAGCGGCAATCCGCGTGTTCGTATCCGGAGAAAGTGTCGCAGAGAGACATTGGGCGATTTCTGAGGAGGCCATGGCGAAGAGGACGGAAAAGAGCTGCAGCCTCGACGCGATCACTCCTGTCGAAATATCCAGAGTCACGGATGTCACGCAGACACGCGACCGTAACGCGTTTACGTCACACCGACGCGTCCCAGCCTTGAGTCTCTCTCCCGCCATCATCCCAGTCGCTGGAGCCTGGAGGCCTAGGTGACTTTGTCCTGTGTTGCTCCCGCCAAATGTTCGATCGGCCCCGCACAACAAGCTTCACATTATTATGAATATCGCTACCCTATTGAGTATTCGCCAGAAAGGTGCCATAGCCGCTAGGTGAGGTCAGTGTCTCTTGCAAGCCTTATTTCTAACCGTCGATTCTACCATNCAGCGCGCTGGACATTGTATGATGCATCTCTGGATGCTTCTTAGTCGTATAGAAACCCAAATACGTTGGGTTCATCACTGCGGGACGACAGTAGTACCTGCTTACATCAGCATGCTAGAGGCCTGCGCTATCACTCTGTTGTCCAGCAGTTCGTTTTGACTTGAGATGCGCACCGGTACCCTGATACTGCGTGTGTGGTCAATCGCAGCGGGAATTTGTCTGCATCTCAGTACTAGCCACTGTCGACAGTGGTGAAATTTGCTCTTAAAGCGAGCCCACTGTGGAATGATCGATGTCCTCAAAACAGCCCTCGATCCGTCAATTTGACTATACGACGTCCTTCTCATGCTAAGCTACATTGTGCTCGTTTCTCTAGTGCTATACATCAGTAATACTCAGGCATATGACCAACCAAATGGTACGTCTAGCATGTTCTCAGGAAGATGTGTCTCATACACGCATTTGCAGTACTATCCAAGCGGCCAATGGAGCCTGAAGGTATGTTTAAGACCTCGACAGTACGCAACCCTAGGTCACTGACACTCTCGCAGGAACGTCTTATACTTTCCACGCCATGTCCTATCATGAACGGTTGACCGAATCAGGTCAGCACCTTCACTCTGATCTTCATTGATATCGTGAACGACTAATCCTGCATACTGTAGCGTTCACACTGAATTGAGGTACATTGAGGTCAGATCTGTCTAGTATAAATGCAACCGGCAGCCTGACACAGGGACGCATAGCAATCACGAAAGGCGCTTTTAGAAGACAGAGCCGAAGGGATATCCATGATATTACAACGCGGATCCGTATGTACCCTCGATAATCATAATGTGCTGTAATCGAGTCCTCGGAGCCCGAGCAATACTCAGTCTCCATCTTCTGGCGACTCTTTTGTGCACTTGTTTCGTCTACCGCGTTAAGGCGGACGTGTCTGACAGGCTATTGCGGTCCAATAGCGCGTAGCATGCGATACCAACGGACGGACAGAGTGCAACATAGGATGCACCAATACCACGGCACCGCCGTCATCGGCATATCGTAGGCGGTGGAGATCACAGAGCCGTGAGTACATGCAGTGCTGCTCCATCGCCTTTGCTGACCTGTGATTACGTCCTACTGGTTCACAGAAAATGCGGTCTCACGATGACATGACTCCTCGCGTCTCCATGGGAGGTATTTGAATTCTTGCGCCATTTGATGAATTGCAATTGCGCTTCGCCAACAGCTTCTCTAACCACAAAGGCGTCGCATGTGCCTGGACTCGACAAGTCTCCTCATACATTCGCCGCGAAAACAGCGCCTGGAACGGTCTGATGTTCGGCGTGCCCTCGCGTTGGGTCTTCGCCATAGGATCGGTCACCTATCTGAACCCGAGCGTCCGAGTCGTATCGGCACGACCTCGAACACTGCCTGCACCGAGTCATGCGGGCCCGCGGTTGATATGACGCGAGTGGATGTTGTATTTAAGATCGAGTCCACTCGAGCCTCGCGTTGTGTCTGCGATTCTGGTACCGTCGTTGTCCTCACTCAAACGCCCATCTTTGTGAACGAAGATCCTGATCGTCATGCAGCCCAAGTTCGCCGCCTTCCTTGCTCTGGCCGCCGTGGCGGTCCAGGCTGCGCCCGAAAAGCGGGACAGCTCTAGCGGCAATGGCTGTACGTCTCGTCCCATTCTCTATTCATGACTTCCGTTCAAAACGCCCTATGTCTCCTGAAGTCGAGACTATCACTTTGCCCAACGGTACTCCTTTCATCATCCCAACGGGTACCGTCGATGTTGGCGTTGCGGCCTCCTTTGTCGACGCCAACTCGGGCGTCATTGCTTCCGTTCGTGAGTATCACCTCGATTGTGCCTCGTCGCGAAACAATTGTTGACCGGGAGTTTGTCCTGCAAAGTGGGCACGGAGACTCTGCTGAAGCTCGAAGGTGCGCATATACCCAATTCGCCTACGCGGAAGTCGGCTCTGATACGTTTCATTCTAGCCTCCGTGGCTTTCGTTGAGGCAGAGGAGGCGATCGGCGCCGCTACCACGCAGCTCACAGCCATCGTGACCAGTACGCCTCCGGTCTCCATTACTCACTGATCTGTACTGGGCTAATGCCTTGATGAAGCCATCAACTCTGCTCCCGTGGTGAAGGTGTCGTCCATTGGCGGTAAGAACGAGATCACCATTGCGACGGGCACCAAGGCTGTTGCGACCACCGTCTTCGGTGGGAAGTCGTTCACCGTTGTCCCCAAGTAAGTTCCGTCGCATGTGTGCTGTAATGGCTATCATGTCTTATCTATCAATCCGTAGCGCGGCGCAGCAACTTGCCAGTGTTCCGCGTGGTCTGTGGGCGGGAGCCGCCGCAGTCCTTGGAAGCATGGCGCTCGGGGCTGTCTTTGTGCTCTAGAGAGCCATTCCTCTATGATGTCTCCGACTCAATCCTTTGATCGACTTGCGAACGATGCAGGTTCCTTGTGTACTGTACCTCCCCCTGAACTTCTCTCGATTGAACCTTCAGTAATGCATCCGTGTACACAGCATCCGTGCTCCGGCAAGAGTTACATTGTCCGAGACATCTCGGAGTCATAGCGCTCCTTCTCGTCAACGCATTCGCAAGAGCACGTCCCGATTCTACCGCATCTACCGGCTCTAATACGCACTGACGGCGTGCCTGCGCTGATAGATGGCCCAGTTCTAGACGCTTGCTAGAGTCATGCATGGAAATAGCATAAGGCCCCCCACCGTGAACAGAAACACCTGTGCAATCCGTGGGCCCATCTTACGTTGAAGGACAAAGTTCTTTCATATTTCGGCACGTCTAATCATGCGACTCTCCGCTGCCATCGCACTCGTCCTTTCAATTGGCATGGCCCATGGCGCGCCCAACAAGCGAGGCGATCCCGGCGGTGAGTGGTTTAAGCTACAGCTCGAACGAATTAGACTAAGCATGATTACGTTCGATTCAAGCCACGACCATTACGGACGCGCGAGGTTCTCCAGTTTTGACATGGACGACTACTGGAGCTACGCCAATTAATTCACTGGCGTCGTGGGTTCAATCGGAGAGCTCAGTATTGGCATCACTCTGTAAGTCTTTAATGAACGGAATTGATCCGTGGACAGTCGTCGGAAACTAAGCTCACGGCCACACAGATGGTTCTTCAGCACTCCGTGAATACGAAGGTAAAAAAGCATTCGCTGTCAATTCACGGCGCAACTGAGAAGGAACACGGGTCCCAGCATCTATCATCCTCATACAAGCCGCAGACAACATTGCGGCGGCTTCTGCAACGCACCTCACAGCTATCGAGACGAGTGAGGGCCTACTCAGGCAACCTCGTTGACACCGTGAAAGCATGACTGACCTGGCAACATTTTGCAGCCGTCAACTCCGCACCCGTTGTAGAAGTCTCATCAGTTGGAGGGGGTCAGGAAATCACGCTTGCCACAGGAACGGCTGGCGCCGCCACGACGTTCGGCGGGCTCAACTTTACAGCGGTACCAAAGTCAGTTCATTAATTTCGCAAACCATTGAGCTCAGAACGACCACTGACCTCTTCACAGTGCTGCGCACCATCCGGGTCGCGTTCCTCATGGTCTACTCGCAGGAGCTGCTGCAGTCATGGGAAGCGTCGTCCTCGGCTCCATCCTTGTCCTCTGAATGAAGCGGGATAGGTCTCCGTAGCGTAGAGTAAGGTTGGAGGATACTGTACGTCTGCGAAGGTCTCAGCAGAGTCGGCACCAATGATCGATCATTGAAAATCACTTCGACTCTATATATCTGTGGTTCAAAGACGTCGTTTTGTCTCTTTGGGCCTAGTTTGAGTCGTCCTACCCACTTCGCATGCCCTGAGGGATGAAAACTCGGACTCGTGGGCAGTGTACAGTGACTAAGTGAGTGAGTACTGAAGTAAGTAGTTCAAGTTTGCTTTGCGCGCTTGTGACCGTATCAAATTACGTGTAAGCGCCAAACTCTTGAGAATATTTTGAGCGCCTCTTAGATCTGAGCTGGCTACTTACTCTACGATCACTGGCTCCAGTACGGATGAATCTCCTTGAATGGTCCTTCTGCCAAAAAGTCCGTTCTCGGTGCGCGGCGCATGCGATAGCCTATCGCCATCAATCCTCGGGCATTCTTGACTGGAGTGTCCGTCGTCCTGGTAACTATTGACTTGCACAGACCCCAGAAATCACTCAGAGAGTCAGAACCACTGGCATGATTCATTCACCGGAGCGACGTCGACGATCATCAGCATTCTTTCAGTACATCTCACCGCCGTCAGTATTTCTTGCGAATGCAGTGCAAAGGGACAGTACTCGGGTCCGCCGGACATGGAGTTCCGAATACTGTGCCGTCAACGTTGGTAAGTTACTAACTTTGAATCCATCGTGCGCAACCTAACTTCCTAGATCTTAGTTTTGCTGTGTACCAACATGCTCCGCCTACGGGATCCCAATGTGCAGGTACCGTCACCTGATCCAAGATACTTCGTCCCACAGGCCCACGGGTCTTGGACTGGGAGGACAACAAGACCGCAGCGTTACCGTAAGCCCACATAGCAACCAGCAACAGAAACCTGAGGATGGAGGCACTCGCCTGGGTCACCTCGACCAATCCACGCGCGCCGGCTCAGGCGAACTTGAAATCGCGGACCCCGCTCGGCCGTCTCGGTGGCCATACGACTGGTACGCCCATCCTTCTGCCCTACGGGAGATGATATGCACGCTGAATCTGTGCGAAGTACCCCGTCGCAGTCTGATCGTCTCTGTCACTGTGGGCACGTCAACGCTCTCGCATCCTTCGTCGTGACATATTCTCTCAGCCCCAGCCAGAATCCATGATTTGTGCGCGATCGCTGGCCAATCGCGAGTGGGGCAGGCGTTTGAGTTCGATGCAACCTACCAATCAGGTTGGGAGGTGCTCTGAGGGTGCCCGTTTCTTCGACAGGTCGTTCCGGTTGTATTTTGGGCTTCTCGAGACTACGCATCTGCTCCTCGCCTATGTTACGACAGCACATCACCGGACGTAGGGCGATAAGCCTCTCGCAGTGTGACTATAAAGCTTCGAGGCGTAGTCATGGATGCGCCCGCCCGTTGTCGTCGTTCTGTAGTTCGCCCTCTCTCTCTYCNCCCCCCTTTCCGTCTTTTCACTTCGTCCAGCCAGGAGCTGTTTTGCATTCGTCCCTTTCATTTATCCCTCTCCAGGCTCCCATTGCATTTGTCGTCATGCGCGCAGGTCTTCTCGCCACCGTTTTCTACCTCTTCTTCTGTGCGATCTTTGCCCAGGCGGCGCCGTCGCCTGAGCAGAAGCGGGACGCTTCAGACAGTAAGACTCTTCAATGTTGTATTCCGCAGCCTTCGTGACCCAACCTTGGCATTCAGTAATCGACCATTTGACAAGTCTAGCAGGGGAGATCTTCACCGCCGATGGTGCGTTGTCCATTTGATGTCGCCAGATAGCAAGGGCTTATCCGCGCCTGTGTATCAGTCGAACCCCTCTTGTCCTCAATCACTCCTGAAGGTAAGCATGTCCTAGCTAGGATTGTACAACTCCCAACAAGCGTTTCGCAGCTGCCTCGCTCTTCGACGAAGCGACCTCAATAGGTATGCGTTTGATGCTGTTTGGGCTTGATGTCTCGTTAACAAGCAACTGGGCCAGTCGGGCACGTCGTGGCTAGCAATACTGGTCAGTAATACAGCGTCTGCCTGATATCACCTACGGTCGATTGCTGATATACCGGTGAATCAAGCTCTCGCGAGTATAGGTATGTGGCGTACAGTCCTTTTTTGTGTATCAAATAAGTCAACCTCGCCTTGCACCAGCAACCAGCCTCCTTTCTGTAGCGGAGGCACAAGTTACGGGAGTGGAGAACCTCGTCGCACAGTGGGTGGCATTCCGATCATCCTAATCGGCGTCGAGGTTAACTTTAGCCTGGAACAGCGGCAATGGTGGTCTCCGAGTCCATGGTAGTTCTGCAGGGCCTCTCGGGTGGGGCCTGGCAACGGCACTAGGGAGCGTGCTTCTCGGTGCGTACGTGGTGCTGTAGAGGTGCCCTACTGTTGCAGTACATGGACCTGGACTGCGGACTGCGAGGACTTATCTGTGATGGCGCTGTATGGGTAACGAGAAGTGGCAGGACTTTGCAATAACACTAGCATCGTTGGGCGTCGTGCAAGGGGGCGCATCTTGCTCGTCGAGCGAGGCTTTCGCATATAAGTATTCTGTCGGGACATCGGAGGCTTTGCCTCGGGCCGAGGAGTTTGACCTTGCAAATCAAGCCCTAACCCTGCGGCCCGACGATGCGCCAAGCCTGTCCAAGGCGCTGCAACTTTCGGTGACTCGGGAGTCGGACTCTTGCTGTCAACACTCGACATTGTCATCCACAATTGTTTCGACGGCGCATCTTATGTGCCTCTGCAGCAATCATAGGTATATGTGACAGCCTGCGACGTCGCCAAACTGCCATGATGCTGCCTTCTCGAGTGGTAGTCATGGGACTCTGCCGAGAGGTTTTTCTTGGTCACACCCCGCAGAGACCGTGGCAAGATTGCTATGCACAGTAGCGTGTCCATGAGGTATGGCGCCGTATGCGCGCGTGCTTCCATACGTGATCCGTAAGTGCGCTTCTCCCATTCTATTTCCCCAGGGCTTGGCTTGGATCTATCTTGGATAATCCGGGCATCCGTGGGGACGCCATCCGCGGATAGAACATCCGTTAGTATCCATCCCCACGGGTCCTGGCAGTGACATGACATAAGCAGCAGGCGCAGCGCTTGAAAGTCACGGTTGGGTAGGGCGCTGCCACCGCGGCGGCGGCCACGACGAGTGCAACAGAGTTGGTATACCAGTTATAATGGACATAGCACTCGTCTTCGAGACCATTGTGGCACATGTTGGGTGAACGGTCAGCATAATAAACGAGTGTATGTATTAGAGGGTAGTACGATGTGCTTATAACTATGTACCATCAGAACGTTATCACATGGTACACGAAGTCGTAAGTACTATGGAGACCCAAGTGGTCTGGTGAGTATATGCTAGTATGGTGTGAGCTTTCAAATCAGATAAAGGCTATGTCAAAACATCTAGGCAGATGCCGAGGAGGAAGGTCGAAGAGGCCTACTATTATCTGCAATGATTTGTGTTGCAACATCCTCATCGTACCATGGCGCGCTCGACCACGCGGCAACGCACATCTTTGCACGAAACGTTTGCGAGGACATTGACTCTTGATTCCAGTTGATTTGTGTTCGGCCCATAGAGAACTCACGCTCCACCGGGGCCGTTGACGCTGTCAATCATCATCAGCTTGTCAGATGCAAGTTGACTGCAGCGTGGACGTACCAGGAGCTGAAGTGTAAGCTAGACCCATGGCGGCAAGGCTCGGAGTCACCTTCAGCTGACTATCCCAGAACTGAAGGACAGTCAAGCCTGGAGGAAGGGGGTGCGGTGGAAGAGAGAGGTAATGTTTGATGTTATCGAAGTCAGTCCGATCGGTCGAGGGTGTTTGTGGTGGGCGTGGCTGATGGATGCGCCACCGACTGACACCCTCACCCTGCCCGCAACGCGCGAGTTAGCCGCGATGAGAACAGATGAGAGGGATCAGAAACATACGGTATGGGAATATTGACCTGATGACTGCGTCTGTGCCAGCGGCGGAGTCGGTCCAGCTTCAGCTTGTGAGACCGGCACCTTGAACCGTGCAAAGAAGTGCTCGATGGCTATGTCACGGATTTGAGTGACGTCTTCATGATCCCATCCATGGTCAATAAACCATTCCAGCTTTCGATCAGGGCACATCACTACAAAGCATCTTCAATGTAAGCATGTTTATGACTGTTAGGGCAGTAGACAGAACATACCTATGGCAAGGAAGTATGCTTCACATTCGTCCAGACGGTTGTAATACTTGCGCGTCATGAGGTATGCTGCATGAGCAGCAACACGGCAGACACCAGGTAGGGTCTCATCATTGGCCATAGTGTGAAAGTCGCGCTGCAGAAGATCGTATGCGGGGACAACGTCCATGAGGAGGGGGACATCACCGGTCTGAAAGGCTTTCGTGACCGGTCTGAAAGGCTTTCGTGACCTCCTCAATGGGCTGAATCACATCAGTCTATGGAGAGGACGTATAAAGGACATCAGTATACGTACCGCGAGCATGTCACGTAGATTGTGGGATAGCATCTCTTCGACAGGAGTAAGCTTAAGATTTCCGAGACCAAGGGGAAGAGCGAGGAGCCGGTCAACGGCCCCCCGCAATGCATGGTATGACTGCAGTAGTCGATAGTCGGATCCCCAACGGGTTGCATTGCGTGGTGAGAGATTGCGGTACTCGCCGTAGCGCCGGTCAGCCGGGTATTGAGCCACTAATCGTTCAAAGGTATCCCGGATATGACCATTGTCTCGTGTCTTGATAGCAAGGGCAGCATGCTGCATACACGAGTTCAGTCTCAGTTATACTGGTACCTAGGTAAGTACGTACCTTCGGCAAGACCTTGATCGCGGACGCAGCTTCGGCTGGTGTGAAGGTCACACCTCTCCTAGACATCTCGAGGACAGCTTGCTGGCGTATCGTCTTGACTGCCGCATCGCCATGTTCAATGCGGCCGCTGTCGACAATCAGACGGCTGAGTGCCTCTACTTCGGTCTCAATATCTCCAAGGATCTCTTGCAGATCGTGCTCAACTGGGTCCGAGTCCACGTTGGAGGCCAACGTGCCACTCGCAGAGATTGCTGACGGCGTACCCCGCTTGCGCTTGTACTGTTTGTTGAAGAACGATAGAAGCATCTGTGAAAGGCGTTAGTAAGTCAATAGCGCAGCTTAGCGGAGGACGTACATCTGCCGAGAGCTGTACGCAATGTAGAAAGCATCGGAGCCGATCAGCAAGGCCCCGGAAGTGCGGGATATGTCTTGAAAGGTTCCTCGCAGTTGTATCGCAGTTGCCTGCATTGTCCTCGTTGATGAGAAAGAGCTAAACATAGTTAGACACTGATGAAGCCTGTAGACTCAACGTAGGCATACCCATTTCGCAATCCTGTACCGTGTGAGCGTTTCAGCAACGCGCTCTGCAAGATATGCACCAGTATGGCGCTCAGTCAACCTGACACGAGTCAGATAATCAGTTGGGATGTAAAATGAGGGCACTTACTTAACAAGCTCTAACAGCGAGTGGTACATTTGCCCACCGTCCTCCCAGACAAGGACAATACCGATGTTTGAGGTATGAATCGGAGACGTCCATCCGTCCAGCAGAACATGGAACCACCGGTTGCGACACTGTAATCATGTATATCATAAGACATTGTATGGCGAACGTAGTGGACTTGCTGCGTACCTCAAAATATGCCGTCAACCGTGGTGCGAATCCCTCATACAACCGTTCGACATCATCCCGAACCGTCTCCTGTGACGGAGTTCGGAGCAACCTATTCTGTGAAACAAGCCTGAGTTCCTTCCCATATTCCGGATCCTCCACAGATTGGAACGACCGCTTATGTGCCGACAAGTGGACTGCAATCAAAGCGCGGTGCCTTGCCTCGGTATAGGGTGGAAGAGGTGATAGCGGCGACGGCCCTATACCGCGTTGCTGGTCGCAGCTCCTGGCAGTGTTAAGAAAGTTTGTCGTCCCGTCTTTGAGCTTGAGCCTCGGCCGTAGCTGTGGCTTGTGTGCGGGGTTGTTGTACTTGCAGTCCAAACGCAGGCATAGGACAGGCTTGCCGTTGCTTACGCAGCGAACGATGCTCTTGTTGTAGTGCCCATAACATGGAGATTGTAGGCGGAACTCGATCGTCGCTGTAGCTGTGATTAGACTCCTCCGCACACAAATGGCACTCAGGAAATCTCACCGAGTATGACGGCGTCGTCCTTCTGTGCAAGCTCTTCGTCACTGAGCTGAGAAAGTCGAAAGAGTTCGCGCTCTTCAGCAGTGCCCTGAGGTAGACTTGTACGATTGCGCTTCCGGGTGGGCTCGACTATTGCAGGGGAAAATAGCTGGGTGACGCGTGATGCTACTGGGGCTGCAGTTGCAGAGGCAAGGGATATGTCCGTGCACCCAGAGCTGCTGGACGGATTAGAGGAGCTTTGAAGCGCAGATGATCCAGGGGAATAGTAAGGAGTGTGCTGAGGGGTATTATATGGGTTCATACCGAGTAAAGACTGTGGCCTGGTGTTTCCGGGCGGAAACACATAGGATGAGAGAAAACGCGTCTATTCAGTGTCCTATCCCTATATACATCCGTCATCCTGAGGCCGCGTGTTCGGATTGAACGGATCTTGAAGCCCTAGTAGGTCTCAGTCTCTCAGGTGGACATCATAAGGAGAGTAAGGGAGGCACTCCGCGACGCGGTTGAGGCACGACGAGTACTAGTCGCCGAGTACGAGCGAGGACGCGTGTCGCTTGAAGGCCAGGTGACGTCTCTGTTACTGCTCAGTGACGGAGTGTGACTTCAGGGGGCGTGGGAAAGGAGCCTGCCCAAACGGATGGCTTCGTCCTGTGAACGGATACATGAGAAACGGATACCATCCGCGGATATCCATGGATGGCACTATCCAAGCCAAGCCCTGCCTTGACCGCATATTGCCTGCACACCACGCGGGTTACTAAGGCTCGCTTGTACAGCTGTTGACCAGGACGTGCTCGTTCCTTCGCGGGCCTTCATCATGCAAGGCTTTGCACCGACGTCTAACGTTCCCCCTTTCACAGTATATGTTTTAAGCCTTGAATGAATCCTACTTTGACTTTCATTATCATAGGCTGTCGCAATTGTATAGTGCTAGCCTCGCACCCTTATTCTTCGGAACGTCGGTGTGGCCTTGGGCCGAGGATCACATGAGGGCACAAGGCCAATCGCGATGCGATGTCTTTGTTCCTTTCCACGATATACGAAATCCAACGAAGATGAGCACATGCAAGGCTGTTTGCTACATACACCGCAAGATGTTGGTATCGCATGTAGATGCCTTCTTGACGAACGAATGTCCGCATAGCGAGCCTGCAAAGCTTCACGCTCCCCGACCCCATCGGACCTCCGTCTTATTGTCAGGTTCACGCTCTTCAAACTCAAGAACCCTTCCTTCGCAGCACTTTGCGCCCTCCTCGATGTTGTCCGATCGGCTGTATGCACCGGCTTCGTCTGAATGAACCCCCGGTAGTCTCCATGCAGCTTAAATTTCCCTCCCGTCCACCTCCGTGAGAGCTACGTCCATCTGGGTATATTCCTCGGGCTGTGCGTCGACCTTCGATGTCGCAGACACCATCACGGCCGTGTTCTTACGTTCCACCCGTCAGTGGTTTGCGAGGAGCTCGAACGTTCAACACTACTCCCACAAGTTATTGTTCGAATCTCTTCCGCTTCCAGGGCCCGTATTTGACAATTGTCTGCTGCGGATTGTGCCAGTGTCCCTTGGAGGACCAATACTAGCAGCAGGTACCATCCCCACGTTCACGTCGACCGCAGGTTATAACCTTGGTCATCTGGTACACAAGGCAAATGCTTCTGGGAACTTGCATCAGGTGGCGGGAGTCTGAATCGTTCAATCACTTCACAGTCGCACAGCCCCGGCCATGACTCTCCTCGCTCCATATGATGCGGCGAGCTTCGGCCCTCAGTCGCATGTGTAGTCAGAATCATTGGATTCATTTTCCGTATAGTCCAGATTGCTGGCTACTTCTAATGTCTCTGATGATCAGAAGTCGCAACGGTCACGGCACCATATAGGTACCTTGTATTCCGAGTGCGCATATGCATGTACATACAATCGACTAGAAGTTCTTGATATCGAAGAAAGCGCTCAAGCGCAAGTTTCCGAAACAGCTGTGCCTAAAAGTGCTCATTGGGTCACTAAGCGGGAACAAGGGGGAGTGGTACATACCAACTTGATAATGACAGTATATCCAAGTCGCCGTTACATCCATGGATCGAGGCCAGCGGACCTCATAGCTAATTTCTTGTTTCTACAACGCGCCTAACCTATGCTACCTCGTGAGTACTACTAGTAGTGAGTTCCGAATGGTGATGTACCTCAACTAGCGAACAATAGCTCGTAGAACTTGCCAATCTTGGTGCTCCTGATTCGCCCCCGCTATTGTCCATAATCACGACGTCGAAGTCTACGGAGGCCGCAGATAGCAACCCTTGTGTGCATCACAACGCCGAGCTGCATATGGCAGGCAGTATATCTGGGGTACGCATTTTTTTTGCCACTCGAGCCCAGAACCGGTGTGTGTTGTTCATTTTCACCGCATGATCAGTTACCTAACACGAGGAATCATGGGTCCCAGGTATCTAAGGCGCTCCGCTCGCGACTGCGGAAGGTCGTCATCCTGAAGTTGTGGTGGGGATCTGGCCGAACAAGGAAAATGGACTCTGTCCGGGGTTCGCCATACGGCCCATACCGGACTTGGACGCGCTACGCCATACGTATCGTTCTGGTATGCGTGTTCAAACGGAAAGCACCCAGATTATCAAGACGTACCCGCGATCACGGTCGAAGGGCAAGGTCAGTATACCTTTCACCTTCCTGGTGAAGTTAGGCACCCTCTTGCGATGATGTTTGCCTTGAGGCTCCGGCTGCACTGGAATCAATCACCACGCGGCTGCGTTGAGGAATCGCTGTGGAGCTTCCCGACCATCGCCTTCTCATGAATATCAAAGATGGGGTATACCGCAGTGCTTGCACGATGAGAAGGACTCGGTGGACTACTCCGTCATCCAAGCCGAAGGTCACTGGGACTACTGGATGCGCTGGCAATGGCTATCCTCTTACTAGTGGTATGCTCCATACCCTTTAGCTGGTGTTCTCTCGGCCTGACGCCTCGCCGGCACCTCAGATTCTGTGTTATGCGGTGTAACAGGTACGGCTGTACTTGGTGTTGCCTCAGGGCTGGAATGCCATATTGTACACCATGACTCGGCTCGAGAATTCTGCCAAGAGCTTTGTTCGTCCTGAAGGTATTTGTGTTCTCACGGTGATCCTCGAGATACGCCACGCTCATACTAGGATTGCCATTATGTTGTTGATCCGTTCTTGGGGTCTTTTGGGGTCTTCTGAGCTCGTTCTCTAGGAACTTGCATTCGCCGGATAGTTGCGTAATTTGTTTCCGAAAATCACTTCGTGCGAGGATCAGGGAAGTCGTTCTCGTTGTCTGATAGAACAGTGGCACTGACGATGCTCGACATCAGGAGGAGTCCTCATGGCCAATCCTATGAAAAAGTACCGAGCACCGCACCGGCAATCGCGATGGGCTGTACGGCAGCTACATCTCGTGCACCTCTGGTATTGCGTTGTCGGAGTAGTCAGCTACATGTGCGTGCGCACACCAACCGACCAGCTATAAAAGACGTCAGGTTATCCCTACTTCCTCAGAGTTCTCGACTCCCTGCTTTTCGTCCCTCGCCTTGCTTGCACTTCACTAGCTTGTTATCGTCGAATCCGAGCGTATCTTGAACGCCTGATCATGGCATCGAGCACTGAACCGACTGGAGGTTATGCGGTCCTCATCGATCCTGAATGGTCGACCATACAGGAACGCGTACGTTTCGATGTATTATTAGATGCCTGCGTCGAGCTGACGTTGCACTAGATCGAATGGGACATCTTCTATAAGGGTGCAAAGCTTTGTCCAGAAGGCCTTCATCTCGCGAAGGTGGCGGATGTAGGCGGAGTCGCCGCTTCGTTTGCCCGAGTAACGATAGGGGGAGATGCTGGAACTCGTCAAGGTGTCGAAAGCGATTGCGATTCTCTGGCATCTCCTGCTAGCATCAGCTCTACGCTAGTAGACCCCACAGTACGCTCGCAAATATCTTTACGTATCCCTTGCATTGATAGTGACGGGTGTCAGGATTTTGTCCGCAACAGTCACACTCCGAAGATGAACGATGATCAAGGCACGGTGCAACTTGGCAAACACGATACCAGGGAATCGACCCATCTGGCATTCATGCACGCACGCTCCGGTCCCTTGGCTTACCGTGGCCTTGGACATGCCACTATACCGGGAGGACCGGTGTATACCTCCTCCACTCGCCCGCGTTTCAGGCACCAGCTCTATGCGATCGGCATTGTACGTCCTGGAAAGCCCGATTGCTCCATCCATGCTGACATTAGGATATCTAGGATTTTGTACAGACAATCCCCAGTTCTAGGGCTGAAGGCCTTGAGGGCGATCCTCTCAAGAGCCATTTTGATCTGGTCCTTGACACCGGTACGTACTATGACTCTGTTGCCTCCAGGGTATGCTGCTGATATACGTGCCCTGCCAGGTGCGCAAACGTCGTGAGTTCTATATCCGCGGGTTGTACTGCCATCAATTGACGATATGCTCCCATACAGGTGGCTGATTGGGGAGGGTTGCCGCGCGCTCGTTGGTGGCGAGGTGCGTGACTGGGATGACCCCGTTGTAGTCGCAGAAATAAGCACGGAAGGTATCACTCTACCAGCGGGGCTCGATTATGTACTCAACCATGACTATGGTTGTGACGAGCTGGGCATATGGGGTTTCAAGGAAGGCGCCGTCCGAGGGAGCAGTCTATATTCCGACGGCAAGCAAGTTGGTGAGCAGCGTGTCCCCCAGAATTTGTAAATTGTATCCCAATCTCACTGTATCGTTGCAGAGTTCACGCTCATGAGACAGCCGGTCCGGATGACCATTGGCCGATCATTCAGATGGCCTCATGAGGAAGGGTCTACCAGCGACTCGCCCTTGGAGTTCTCGTTCAGCATGGGAGTTGCATACGCGATTTCCCCCGTATGGTTCAGAATACCCTATTCCGGCATTCTTGGTGTAGGCCCTGGAAGGTTTGCACCTGCACTGCATCTGCGCGCACATGGCCAAATAGCTCACGTTTGTCGTGTAGATATCAGACAGGCTTTGAGAACGTGCCTGATGTGGTGAGTCTCCCTTTAGATCATTACTTCATATGTGTAGATTCTGAACACGCTGTCACCAGGATGGTTTTGGTTACAGCCTGGCTCGGCAGAAAGCGACGCGTGCTCCATCGACAGTAGGTTTCGCAGTGCCAGAATACATCAATTTGGTCTATCTGAGTCTGTGGCTTGTAGGGGAGAAGCGGCATCATTCATTATTTCGCCTTGAGCAGAGATCCAGGAAATAGGTAGGCCTATGACACACCGGCTTGAGGAGTGCTGTGCTAACTTCGCGATATCCGTCACAGCTTCTGGGCGTACAACAACTGGCCTTTGCCCTTCAAGGTACCACCGTGGACCGACCCAATTCCTGCCGTGAACCCAGACGGTTGGGAAGTCCAGCTTTTAAGCATCAGCTTCGAGAAGGAGTTGGCGAATTATCGCCTAGCATACCCTGACTTCACGTATACCTTCAACGGTGATACTGGTATACCCGTCTACCTCGACACTGGTGAGCTTGTTATATTATAGCGTCAGAAGACTCAGCTGTATATCTGACCTCTACGTAGGGAGTAGCATGTCGTGGCTACCGGCTGGCCTCACCACGCACTTCAGACTGACTGTCTTCAAGGGCAACGAGAATCTGGCTATTCACGAAAGACAAGGAGATACTACTCAGTTCTTCTTGGAAGCTGGTGAGACGTTCAGCGCGGCCTGGACAGACCCCTCCGAATGGCATGTTACGCTTGCCTTTCGAGGACGTGCAGGCACTGTGATCGAGGTTGAGGTACCTTTTGCCCCGTTCATTGCAACGAGGGACGGAGACTCGGAGGCAAATGAAGGCCTCGGCCACTACAAGAGCGCTATTGGCATATCTCCTGACTCTACCTATATCCTGGGACTGGTACGTCCCTCAACCCTGACAACGCACCCGGGTCTCACCAAATCCCAGCCTAATTAGGCTTGTTACTGTGACCTGTGACCGAGCCTAGTTAGCCTTTGTTCCCTTGTAAGCGGGCACCAGCTTTTGCACCAGCTTCCCCGGCCCCCTTCCCCCTTAAGTTCGCCGCCCGGCATCTTCGGCACTGTCCCCCGCCGGCCAAGTCCGTCTAATCTGTGCATTAGATAACGTTGCTAACGTAGATAAGATCACCAACGCCTTTAGCGTCAAGCACGCCGTCCCGCCACAATGGGCGCTACTGTCCCGCGCGGCGCCGCCCACACGCGCTCAACGTCTCGCACGGCGCCGACGCCATCCAAATATGGTAAGTGCCTCCTCCTCCAGTAGATACTCCCATCCCGCCGCCTCATATCTTCGCAACAACCTCATATTTCGGCTCCATTCTTTCTGTAGTACGTATATACGATGTAAGACTATGTTAATATGAATATTTCATGGCTAGGAATTGCGTGATACAGCATGTGCACCAAGATCTAGCCAAAAGGGAGATAGGTGCAACACAATGCGCTCAATAGCATTATAACCAGTAGGTATTTGACTGTAAAACATACATGCCCATGCTCCCGCTAACAATAGCTCTTGAACGAGCTATTATACATGGAAATGGGACCAGTGACTCCAATGTAAAGCGCTCACCTCCTTGTGCTTGAAGGCAGCCACTTACCTCCCTACTATGCAAGCAGCGCCGCAGGGCGCGCTCAGATGTAAGTACATGAATGGATGCAAGATATACTATAGCGTGTATGAAGACAAACCCGCCACCCCCCGGCGGCTTTGGGACGTCAGTAGATCACACTGAGCGTAGATGTCACGTTTCTAGCACAAAATACGACATATCATCGTAACCCCATTGCCACTCTTATCACAAATAGCACTGTTGAGAAGTAGTCAAATGACTGAATTTAACAAGCCTATAATCATAGAGAACGGACGAATTGTCGTGGAGATATGGCTGAACGAGGGTTGATGGTGCAGCCTTTCGATAGTCATTGCAGTGAATTGTGCACATACTGAGCACCAAACCGGTCCTTTCAGACAGCCATCCTGCCATATCTCGGCCAGATCCTACCCGTTTGCTATGATTATGGGCTTGTTCGATTCAGATTTCTGGCCTCTTTCTAACGGTTCTATTCACAAGAATGATGGCGATATAGTCACAATGATATGTTATAATTTGTGCTGCAGCAGCGACGTCTACACTCAATGTCACCTACTGATGGCTCAAGGCAGCCAGGAGCTGGCGGAATTGTCTTTATATACGCTTATACATATAATGCACCTACTGGTGTCCCTACATTTGAGTGCGCCCTGCGGCGCTGCTTGCGTAGCGAGGAGGTAAGTAGCTGCATCCAAGCACTAGGAGGTGAGTGCATAACATTGGAACCACTGGCCCTATCTACGTGTTTAATGACTCGTTCAAGAGCTCTTGTTAGCGAGAGAATGGGCCAGTAGCTGCTATAGTTGTATACCTACTAAGTATGATGCTATTGAGCGCATTGTATTGCATCTACCTCCCTTTTGGGTAGATCTTGATGCACATACTGTATCACACAATTCATAGCCATAAAAAGTTCATGATAACGCAGTAATACATCGTATATATGTACTGCACAAGGATTGGGGCGAAAATATGGGATGGTAGCGAAGATATGAGGCGGCGGGGTGGAGGTATCTACTGGAGGAGGAGGCACTTACCATATTTGGATGGCGTCGGCGCCGTGCGAGACGTTGAGCGCGTGTGGGCGGCGNCGCGCGGGACAGTAGCGCCCATTGTGGCGGGACGGCGTGCTTGACGCTAAAGACGTTGGTGATCTTATCTACGCTAGCAACGTTATCTATGTATAGATAAGACGGACTTGGCCGGCANGGGGACAGTGCCGAAGATGCCGGGCGATGGACTTACGGGGGAAGGGGGCCGGGGAAGCTGGTGCAAAAGCTGGTGCCCGCTTACAAGGGAACGAAGGCTAACTAGGCTCGGTCACAAGTCACAGTAACAAGCCTAATTAGGCTGGGATTTGGTGAGGCCCGGGTGGCGTCCGGCGTTGGAGCGCGCGGTTCGTTCTTTGACTCCCCGACCACGCTTTCATCTGGCCCCGGTTATCCCGGCCTTTCTCAGACGCAGCCTTGGGCCCAGGCTGCCCACAATTCTCCTCTCTCTTCTTTCTTGCCGAGCGAAATCCGGTGCAGAACGTCTCGCTCCGGTGCCAGCTTAATTGGTTCTCGTTCGGCACTCGCTCAGGCTGCGCTGCGGCCTTCCCTCGATGGTCGCTTCGCTGCCTATAGACTCGCCAGACTCCGAAACACCATGTCCAAACGTTCTCTAGCTTCGTCTTCGGCGTCGCCAAGCCGTCCAAAGAAGAAGTCCAAACTCGCCACGGGACAGGCCCGTCTTGATACATTCTTCGGCGCTTCGTCTAGTCGGCAGTCACCTGGTGGTCCGAGCAATGTCTCTCCGCCGCTTGTATCGCAGGCCCCGACCGCCGTCGGTGCTGTCCAGCAGTCAAAAACGTCGAAAAATGAGCCGAGCATAACTGACGAGCAGCTCGCGTGGGCCCTTGCCGCTAAGGACGGGCTCGACGTAGAAGCGCTCCGCAAGCTCGAGACTGAGACTCGCCTTTCCGCTAGTCGTTTAACCGTGACAGCTCCTAGACCGAGCGTACAGCCTGAAGTGATAGATGTAGACCTCATTGACGATGAATCTTCGCAGACTAAGCAGAGTCTGAAGACCAGCAGGACGCCGCCTGCACCATCGGCTCCTTCCACCCCGACGCGCTCGCAGCCTAGCACTACTCCTCGAGCTTCTAAGACTATCTTGGGGAACTCCAGCTCATCTAAGGCTCCGACTTACAAAGCTCTTGACGTCGACCCTCCGACCTATGACCTGGAATGCACGGAATGGCCCCAGGGTAGCCCAGTGCCGTATTCATTCCTAGCACATACCCTTGCGACGTTGTCCAGCATTCGTTCGCGGATCGCCAAAATAGATACCCTGACAAACGCTCTTCGGACAATTTGCCGGCACCACCCTCCATCTCTTCTTCCAACATTGTACCTGTGCTCGAACACGCTCTCACCGCCTTATTCCCCCATAGAACTGGGCCTCGGGCCATCCATCATCACCAAGGCCATCCAGCATGTTTCCGGACTTTCATCTGCAGCGCTTAAGCGTCTCTATAATGCAACCGGGGACCCAGGTTAGCACTGCACGAGCGCCGCCGATAAGTCGCTCAACACATTGACAAACTCTATACTTTGTAAATTGTAGGGGACGTGGCGTTCGAAGCCAAATCCAATGTGCGGACGCTCGTTCCACATCCTCCCCTCCTTATCACCGGCGTGTACGACGCGCTGATGAAGATCGCCGGTGCAAAAGGTTCGGGCGCCGCGAAGACGAAGCAGACCGTCGTCGAAAAAGCTGCTTGTCGCGGCCAAAGGCGAAGAGACGCGCTTTCTCGTGCGCACGCTCT